>WOXC01001440.1:85000-152500 GCA_011680675.1 Gymnobelideus leadbeateri | reverse complement strand
AAGTTGATTCTCTGAAGTAAACGGTGAGAGGGGGATATTAAAGGACAGCTGTGTTTGTAATAGGATTGGGTCTCAAGATGTGCTGGAGGCACCAAAGGCACTACTAGCCACTTCTTTGTAGCCTACTTATTTGTTCCAGGGAACATTTTACATGTTTAGGGATTAGGCTTGTTGTGTTATTCCAATGGCATTTTGGTCAACCTAATTTTCTGATAGTCCTGACCCACTGACACTCAGCATTATAGCAGCTTCTGACATGAATGTAAAAAAAAACCCAAACAAACCTAGAAAGCATTTAAAAAGATCGTTACTATTTACAAAATATACTGGATCAAGCAAATAGTTCTTTAAAATAATGTTTTTAGATTTCACTTAGACATTAGTGACCATTCTAGGAATCTGAAATGTGACTGTTATTTAAACAAGACCTGACTTGAAAGTGGGTGTAAATTCCCACAGTGTTCCATTTAAAAACAGGTAAAGACGTGCAAAGGGCTAACCAGCTCTGAACCATTCACCTGGAGTGAATGGCTGCCACCCTGGGGGACTGCTGTGTTCACAGTTAGCTGCTACATGATTCCTTTTGGCTTGCAAGGAGAGAACAATGGCCTGAGGCTGAACCCCCAAATTGTGTCATTTCTGCTTCACTCTGTGGTCATGTTCCCTATAGGTTTGAATAATTATTCCAAAGCGGCATCAGAATAGCATTAAAAAGTAAAGTACCAGAGCACTGTGGGTTTTTCATTCATTCATTCCACAAATATTTATTAAGCACTTACTATGTGTAAGGCATTGTGCTAGGTTCCAGGGATACAAGGACAAAATGACCAAATGGGATTTTTTTTTAAAACCCGAAGTGTTTTCTGACATGCCTGAAGTTGTTTGTTATTTTAAATTAAATTCAGGGTCTTTGGAGAAAGGTGGAAATCGAAGGGCATGGGCCTGGAGACTGGAAATACTTTTTGGGGAGATCTGGAAACGGAGAATTGAATAGGTGGCGAGATCAACAAACACTTTCCAGCTGGCAGGTCCGATGCCAAATGGGAGAATTCTTCTCTCCCTCCTCCCCCAAAGTTGTGAAATTGTGAGCTTGGTGCTAGATGGGAACGAGGAGGAGGAGGAGTGCAGGACCTGAAGAAGGAATTTAGATTGGCTTTCTTGTTCTCTACAATCCCACAAGTTGAGAAAAGGAAAAGTTCTGATTCCAGACCAAGGTGTGGGGTGTTGGCACAAAATACCTTAGTGGGCAGCAACACAGTGGGTGGGCATGCTTCTCGTTCCCAGTAAGGAGACTCAGCCCTATATGGTCCTGTGAGCTAGTGGAAGAATTGGATTTTTTTTTACTTCAGTGTTGAGCAGCCTATGATAATCTGTGACCAGTAAATGGAAGAGAAGCAGTAACCTAATAGCTCCTCTTTGTAAGGAGGGGGAGAGATGGTGGAGTGAGGAAAAGATAAATAAAAGGGACTAAACCAGTGTTTGGTTCCCTCTTCCCCCTTTCCCCCCAAACCAGACTGTTTGCTGTATCTTTCAAAAATTGGTTTGGCAGACCAAACCACAATGCAGGGCCCTACCTTTTTTGTTTGTTTGTTTGTTTCCCCAGCTCTCCCAGCAAATTTTATTTGCTAAAACTGCATGCTGGTGTGGGAGGCTGTCTTCAAAGTACTAGTATTTGGAATGTTTCTTAGGCTGGGCGGCTTTACAAGGGATGGCGACATTACCCTGGATTACCTGAAGTGTGCTCTAAGCTGGTGTGTGAAATACTTGCTGTTTAAGCACCTTGTTTTGTTTTCCCTTGGGGCCAAATTGGTCCTGCTCCTACTACCTTTGTAGAGAAAGCCACCCCAGCTGCTGCTGATGGCAGCTTGTGGCTTTTACGATATCATTATAGTAGATGACGTTAGAAATGAATTAATTATTTGTTACCCCTAACAAGAGCACTGGCGTGGGGGTGGGAGTGGGGAAGGAAGGAAGGAAGGACAGGTACTATGAAGTACCTCTACTTCACAGAGGTAAAGTAGGGGTAAACTTCCTGACAATGAAAGCTTTCCCAAACTGGAATGGTCTGATTCAGAAAGCAATGGGTTTCCCTTATTGGAAAGGAATTCTTGTTCAGGTGACTAGATGACACCTGTGGTCATGGGAACATTGAAATAACTCTGCTATTTATTCTCTGGGTGACCCTTTCTGCCTTAGTTTGCTCATCTGTAAAATGAGCTGGAGAAGGAAATGGCAAACCATTCCAGTATCTTTGCCAAGAAAACCCCAAATAGGGTCATGAGGAGTTGGACACAACAACATCAACAAAGACCTTGGAGAAGTCACTCAAGTTCTCAGTTCCTTATTTTATAGATAAGATCCCATTTGAGGCTTCCAACCTTAAACCTAGGACCCAATGACCTGCATTTAACCGAAAGTGAAAACGAGGCTCAACAAAATGGGAAATGTCTTGCCTAGGATAATAAGCAGCAGAACTGAGATTCTAACCCAGCTCCTCCACTTCCAAATTCAGCTTGCTGTCTGCCCATTGTATCACTTCATCCCTTCTGATTCTGAGATTCAGAGACCCTGTGATACTTTAGTCGAAGCACACAGGAATATTTGGAATCAACAGACAGCAGTGGTATCCCTTTTAGCCCATCACTGATACTCTCTCTGCAGATTATCTCCATAACCAAAACCTTTGTTAGTTGGCTCTTAATGCACAGATTTGAGGTTCCCCTCCTTTCCCTGCCATCCTTCTGAGATACCTGGTAACCAGCAGTGAAAACCAGAACCTTTAGAAGCCATACCTAATTTATTGAGGCCACTACTTTTAGTGAAAGGTAATTTGAGACATTGGGAAAACACTGGCACTGAACCTTAGTCCCCCTCCATTGTAAAATAGAGATGGTGATAATTGTATTACCCACTGGCTATGAGGAAAGATTTGTAAACTGTAAAGTACTTTATTTGGTGAAGCGTTTGATGCCAAATTCCAAATGAAATGTTTAAATTAGGATTGGATTAGGATGGTTTAAGATCATTGCTATTTATCAAATTTAAATGTATTTTCTTTTTAAATCTTGTTTTTGATTTTTTTCACATTACCATTTCTGAATATATGCATTCCCCTTCTTCCAAACATCTATCCCTTGAAACAAAGAGGAAAAAAAAAGAAAAAATGATTTCATCAATCATGTTTGACAGTACGTAGGTAGGTAAGTAGGTAGGTAGGTAGACAGACAGATAGATAGATAGATAGATAGATAGATAGATAGATAGATAGATAGACAGAATGGACATTTATGAAGAGCTCACTATGTGGCAGGCCTTGTGTTAAGTGTTAGAGATGAAGACACATGCAGGCAAGATAGACCCTGTCCTCGAAACTTACCTTTTGACAGAAGACACACAAAAAGGAAGCTGATAAGGAGGGAGATGTGATGACTGAAAAGTGGTCTGGTTCCAGACAAGATAAGGTTGAAATTTCACTTATCAGAGTTCAGTGTCCTTGGAGTGGAGTCCAAGGTTTGGGTGGGTACACTGATGAAGATAGAGTGCAATATACAATCTTCAACACCTATAGTTTCCTACCTCTTCAAAGAAACTGAAAGGAAATATATTCTCTCAGTTCTCCAAAGTTAAGCTTGGTAAATAAAATGATATTACTTTCAATTTTAATTTTTCTTCTTTCCATTTCCATTTGTGTAGTTACATATGTTATTTTTGTGGTTCTGCTTGCTTCACTATGCATCCATTCAAATAAATTTTCCCATGCTTCTCTGAATTTTTAATATTGATAATTTATTGCTACACAGTAATATTCCATCCCATTCATGTACCCCAATTTGTGTAGCTATTCCCAATTGATGACTACCTACTTGGCTTCCAGTTCTTTGCTGCTGTTAAATTACTGTTAATTTATAAATGACAGTTATTTATGTATCATTGTATATGGGGCCTTTCTTTCTGTCCTTGACCTCCTTTGGATTATCAGCTGTTGGTATAGTGGATAAAACAGTGGACTTGGAGTCAGGAAGATCAGAGTTTAGATTTGGCCTCAGATGCTTATTAGCTATATAACCCTGTACACATCACTTAACCCCATTTGCCTATTTCTTCAACTATAAAATGAGGGTAATAATAGCTTCTAATCCCCCTCCTACACTGGTTGTTGTGAGGATCAAATGAGACAATATTTGTAGAAAGAGTTTAGCGCAGTGCCTGTCACATGGTGGGTGTTATATAAATGTTTCTTCCCTTCCCCATATACCTAGAATGGGATGTTTGGGTTAAATAGACATTTTCATATACTTAAGGCATAATTTCAAATTACTTTCCAGAATGGAAATTCACAGAAATGGACAAATTCACAGCTCTACCAACATTGTATCAGTGTGCCTGCCTTCTCACATACCTCTAACTTTGATTATTTCCTTATTTTGTAGTGTGCCAAATATGCTGAATGTAGAGGGAAACCTCTGAGTTGGGTTGATCTGCATCTCTCTAATTTTTAGTGATTTGGAACAATCTTTCATGTAGTTGTCAATAGTGTTTAGTTTTTCTTTTGAGAACTGTATTTTCATATACTCTGACAAATTTTTTCATTGAAGAATTCTCTTAGTTTCATATATTCTTTACATATCTTAGATATTAGAAGCTTTATCAGACATATTTGATGCAAAGATCTTTTTTTGCAATTGCTGCTTTCTTTTCTTATTCCAGCTGCATTGATTTTGTTTGTGCAAAAGCCTTATAATTTCCTGTAATCGAAATGATCTATTTTGGGGATTCATTTTCAACTCAATCAAACAAATATTTATTAAGCATCTAGTAGGAGAAAAAAAATGGAAACAATGCACAAGCCTGGCCACCATGGAGTTTACTATCTAGTTTGTACTTGGAAATAACTATGGATTCTGATCATAGGTTTAGAGCTGGATAGTACTGAAGAGGTCATCTAGTTTGATATATGGGAAAACTCATACGCAGAGAGGAAAAGGGACTTTTTCCAAGGTCACACAGATATAGGAAGTGGCCAAACTGTGATCTGAACTCACATCCTCTGATTCCATATCAAGAGTTCTCTCTACTGCTCCACACAACATTCTAAATATAACTGTAGCTTGCCTTTCTAGACTATTCTCACATTTCCCTTTACATGATTGATATTCCAGACAAATGACCCTACTTGTTTCTCTGAACTTGTTCTTTCATCTCCTCCCTCTCAGCCTTTGCACAGGCTGCCTTGCATGCCTGGAATGCCATTCCTTCTCAACTCTGTTTCCTAGAATTTTTTTATTTCCTCAAGGTTCTACTCAGGTGTTACCTTTTATGAGAAGTCATTCTTGATTTCCCTGGTAGTGTTCTCTATCCTTCTTCAGGGTGTTTTGCACTTATTATCAGTGTAAATGTTGAATTTCTCCTTGAGACCAGGGGATGTTTTTCATTTTTCCTTTGTATTTTCAGCACTTCCCAAAGTGCCTCACCCATAGTATGTCCTTAATGCACATTAATAACTAGCTCACGTGGAGCATAGACTTTATCCTGAAGGCAGTGGGTAGCTTGTAGATAGATGTTTTTGAGTAGGGCATGACATGAAAGAGAGATTAATTTTAGGAGATTTAATCTGATAAATTGTACAAAATGCATTGAAGAAAGGGAAGACTGGATAGAGGTAGCAAGTCCAGTTGGTTTTTTATTCCAATCACCTTGCTGAAGAGGATCTGAAGTTAGAGGTCTTGGGTTGAAATGGTTCTGGCATATACTGCCTGTGTGAATTTAGGCAAGTCACCCTCTCAAGTCCCTAGTTTCTTCATCTTTACAAAAAGGCAGTTGGAAGAGATGAACTTTCTGGTCCTCTATGATCCTAGGTAATATGATCCTGAACTAAAGTGATGGCTGTGAGATCATAGGTAAAATGTTAAATGTCAGAGATAATACAGTGAGAATCTACAGGTTCTGGTAATTGTTGGGATATATAGGAAAAGGGAGGAATCAGAAATAATGGGGAAATCTAGATCCTGGTGAACTAGGAGAATGGAGGTTACCATTAATACAAACCAAGAAATCAGGACAGTGAGCTGTTTTTGACAGAAAGATGTTGAATTCAATTTTGGATACAACAAGTTTTAGGTGATCTCAAGATAGGCAAATGGAAATTCCCAGTAGGCATCTAGAGATATAGGACTGGAGCCTGGGAAAGAGGTGCTGGTAATGAAACATTGAAAGTCATCCCATTAGAGGAGATAGCAGAAGCTCCATCTTAGAGGATGGGGAAAAAAGCAAAGAGACAAAAAATATTTCTTATAGATAACATTGAAATATAAGCATTTTCTGTGGTTTCTATTCACTATATTTTTAAAATGCTGCTTATTTTAGCATTATTATTATTATTATTTTGTTTCCTATGATAATATCTGTATAAACATTTGTCTCCTAGGATCTGGAAAAATTTCTGTATCTCAAAGTCCCAGGGTGGTTTCCAATTGGAGACAATCCACATCCCATACAACACCCTTTTTTTATGTGGGGGGGGGAGGGCAGGGAAAGGAGTGTAGAGTGACTGATAAGCCCCACCCTAGGAGTAGGCAGTTTAACAGTGGATAAAGCAACTCATCATATGGTTTTTTTTTTTTATCTCAAAGATTAAATAATCCTTTGCTGTGATCATTTCCAACTTTAAGTTTATATGAAGCAGTCCCTAAGAAAGAAAGTTAATTTTATTCTGGAGTATTTGGCAAGCCCAAGGAGTAAGGTTTTCCCATAGTACTTCTATATCTCACACTCAAATACCTATTTTGTGATGATGGATCTATTACAAAATCAGAAGGTAGTTTTGGGACAGTGAACCATACTTTCCTTTATTCTTTCTCTCTCATCTCTTACCCCACTTAGATTCTCCTTCTAACCTAGCATCTTTCACAAATAAATTGCTTCGTTTCCCTAAAGAATATTGGACTTGGAGCTGGGCAGCCTGCCTGAATTTGAGATCTGGTGGTGAGATTCTGGGCAAGTCATTTCATTTTTCTGTCTCTTAGCTTCCTCATCTGTAAAACAGGGATAACAAAGCCTTCATTACTTACCTCAAAACATTAAAAAAAGTTGGTGAAGATAAAACAAGATATACATGGAAAATGTTCTGTAAATTACAAAACACCAACTATAAATAAGAGTTATTATTTTTTCTCTGTTATTCCATCCCTACAGAAGAGAATTGTCCTGGAAAAGGTGTGTTTGGAGAGTTGGCCAGCTCATGTTTGTAAAGGGAATGCAATTAAGGAGACAGTAATATAGAGGGAGTATTGGATTTAGCTTTTCTGTTGAATATCTGGGTAACCATAAACCTTTAACTTAATTTCTCTGGGCCTCTGTAAAATGAAATGGTTAGACCAAATCAGAGGTTCTTAACCTTTTTTGGGTGATGGAACTCTTTGGCACTCTGGTGAAGCCTATGGACCCTTTCTCAGTATAATGTTTTTAAAGCCATAGAATATATAGGATTACAGAGGAAAATAATTTCATAGCAATCCAGTTATAAAAATATTTTAAAAAAATTCATGGACCCTGGGTTAAGAACCTTTCAACTAACTGATCCTTCCATTTCTCAAATGGTGACATACCAGAATTAAAAATGTAGCTACTCCCTGGCCCTACTGTGTGTGGGCAAGGGCCCCAGTCTCGTGACAAGAGCTTGTAGAATATAAGATCCTTCAAAGCAGGGAGTTTCATTTTTGTCTTTCTATCCCCAGCACCTAGCATATAATAGGTGCCTAATAAATGTTATTAAATTGAAATAGATGGTCTAAGGAGCCCAGGAAGCCCAGGACCATTCTGGGACTGCTGGTTATTGCACATTAAAGGGTTTAAAACAGTACTATCAGGCACTGAGGGAGGGCTAGACATTAGTTTTGAGGTTTTGTGTATGGCACATGTAGTATTATTATTAATTAATTTACTTTTTGATGAAAAAGAAAGAAGCCATTCATTTTTTGGGAATATTTGAGTCAGGAAAGGATGGATTTTGTACTTTCAGTGAGGCTGATCTACATCTGAAAAATTTTCAGTATGGGTTACAGATCTCTTTAACAGTTTTCTGGGATGCCTTCTAAACACATGTTAGATGGAGGTTCCCCCCACCCGCATCACAGCTATATCTATGTTAAAGATATTTTGCCTTATTTTGTAAGGACAAGAGCCTTGTGGGGACTCTTCAGTATGTGTGGATCATGTCAAGAGCTCCTGTGTCTTAATAACCTAGCTTCTGGTTACCAAGGCCACTCTGATTGATTGTGCTGCATCATGCCCAGATGTGGGTAAGAATTCCAGATGCTAAATACCTAATGATGTTTGTGTTCATGCATACCATTCCCCGGTGACTTTTCCAAGCTGGTTTGGTTACTGGCATAAGTTTCCAACTCCCTCTCAACTTCCAGGCCAAATGTCGTTTTCTCTAAAATAAAACATGACTTTTTGAGGAAAATTACAAAGAACCAAAGCTTGATTTTGGACTAAAAGCCTGTCTATGGACCTATTTCTGTATTCTAAGAAAACATATATATATATACATATATATATCCCACTTTATCCTCATGCACATTAAACAAACCAAAACAAAAGTGCTCTGAGATAGAGAAGTAGGTCAAGGTATCCTCATTTTTACAGCCAAGGAAGCTGAGTCACAGAGAGTTAAGTAGCTCACCCAAGGCCATCTGTACTACAAGACCTTAAACTCGGCTGGCCGGTCTTCTGACCCCAAAGTTCATTTGTGATTTTGAAGGTATTTGAAGTGTGAGATATAGGATCTTATATGTCTTTGTAGGGCTGAAGGGAACTTTAGAGACCATCTAGTCCTATCACCTTATATTACAATGAGGAAACTGAAGGCCCAGAAATGTTAACTGACTTGCTACAGTAAGCTATAAATGCTTATTGATGATTAATGGATGGATTGCCCAAGAGCAGAAAGACAGTATGTGGCTGGGTTTGAGTTTGGGTGCTCTGATAGCAAATCCCACTGGTTTTCCAATTCCACCTCTTCAGAGGAAAGAAACCTCTGAAAACAGTGGTCCCCAGTGAAGATGCTGCCGACACATAGACCTTCATTGGCATTGGTGTAAAAATTGATGTGCCTGGGTATTTGAAAAAGTCATCATGGTCTTCCAGGTATTAGCTCTGTGTCGGGTGGTTCCTCTTGCTGTTTTTCATTTTCATTTAATGTAAGACTAATAAATCTTATTGTTAAATAACAGAGAGATTGCATCCCAGCATTCAGTATTAAAATGCACTCCCTTTTGGGGGAAGCTGGAGAGATGTGTTTACTCTTTAGAGAGATTTAGATTTGATTTTTTGTTTTCTTCATGGTAATTATGTTTGCACTTTGCTGATCGCTAGTTGTGCATTATTACAATGGAAGGTGACAATTTGATTGTCTTCAATTGGAGAAACAAGTAATTTTACATTCACTAAGCTGTCAGGTAATACTAACTCACAGTATTGAGAGCTCCTGGCAATGCGGCTTGGCACCTATATTTAACTGCTTTGATGTTTGTGTAACCTCTGCTGAATCAGAAATACCTTGCCTGCTTGAAATGGTTTTCAGCAGGCACAATGAGGTTTTCATTAGGCAGACACACTGAAAATGAACTGCAAAGCCATTGTTTCTCTTTTATGGGGAAGTACTAATGTGTGGTTTAGAGCAAATTGAGTAAAGATGAGCTTGAAATGTGCACCTTATTTCATTATAGGAAAAGGAGAGGCACGATGGAAGTGCCTCATTTAGCTAAGAGGGGCACATCGGAGTTATTAGATATTTTACATAATTCTGTACAAAACCTTGCCTTTCTGAAGCATTCTCCTTAGCAGGAGCTTCCATTTTCCCCTTTCCTGGAAAGATTATACTGAGAAACAGGTAGTGAAGGCTTGTCTTGATGCACAATTTTATTCATCATTAATTAGGGAGATAGGGTCTTTGTTGTACCTACATCACAGGGTTACCAAGAGACTGCTCAAATGAGCTAATATATGAAAATCATTTGGCAAAATTGTAAGAGGTATATACTTAACGATGAGAATGATTATTATTTTTATTGTTATCATTTTTATGATGTCTTCATTTGTCAATTAAATTGATCATGCATTTATGAAACATGCATTATGTTCAAGGCCTTGAGCAAGGTTCTAGGGATGCAAGATAAAACAAAAAGTATCAGTTCCTGCCCTCAAGGAACTTCTATTTCCCTGGGAGTCCCTGGATTTCCCCTGGGTAAATGGGTTTCAAGTTGTGAAAGCAAATCCTGTACTCCTTTTAAAGACTGGTTCTCGTCTCATGTGAACAGGAGAGTCAAAGTGTGAACATTTAAAAATAAATCCATCCTGCTATTATTTTAGACAGCTTTCCCCCCAGCTATTTAAGAAGGCCGGCTTTCAGCAGAGCAGCCAAGCTATTGGGCTTGATGAAAATTCTCTACGTTAATGTTTATTTATAGTGCCCATTGTTTAGTTTTGCTTATTGTTAATTGACTGCTTTTATTTATATACTCGGGCCCTGATTTCCTAAAACAACAAACCCCCAACAAGTTACTGGTACATAAATGGTGAGAAAACTCAAGTCTTATTTCCATCTAGGAAAAGGCATTGGTAGAGATTACATGAAGGCAAGACTGTTTGCACCAGTGGAGAAACTGGATCCCCAGGGCCACATGGCATAGTCCTAGGACTCGGGAGAATGCTAACCAATTAGACAGACGTGGTTACGTGATGTAACACTATCAGGAGAAACAATTCATGAGTCAGAGCATTCTGAGACACATGAGCCTCCAGTCCAAAGAACAGTCTTAAGCTATATAAAGTGACAGAAATATTGTCAGCTAAATATACACTCTAGAAAACACAAACTTGGGTGACTTGGGAGGAACCTCACTCAGGTGGTGAGCCCCTTGGCTGCTGTGTAGCGACTTTAGGGAGAGTTTGACAGCACTGTGGGGAAGACATAGCTGGGCTGTGTTCTGCTGTTCTAAATACTTTCTTAGAAACGTTCCAAGGACTCAAAGTGTATAATAAACCCTTGTAAATGATTTGACAGATGACTGAAACCTGAGGGTTGTTGTTATTGTTGTTTTCCTGACTAATGTTTTTGGTGCTTGTTACCATGTTTTCCAGCAGGACTTGCCACCCGAATATAGATTCCTCAGTCTCTCTGGCAGACTCTGCTTTGCTTATCTTTTTCTCAGTTGCTCATTTGCAGACATGGGAGGTGAGAGAGAGGCAAAACAGGAGGCAGGGGAGGAAAAGGACGGATAAGAGCGGATGGTTAGGTGGAGTGGTGGGTAGAGCACTGGCTCTGGAGTCAGAAAGCCCTGAGTTCAGATTTGACCTTGGACACTGACAAGCTGCATCACTCTGGGCAAATCACTTGACCTGTCTTTGTCTCAGTTTCCTCAGCTGTAAAGTAAGGCTAATAATAGTACTTTCTCATTGAGTTATAATGATCAAATGAGATAGCATATGTAATGTGGATGGCAAACCTTAAAGTGATATAGAAATGCTGACTGTTGTTATGATTCACCTCCCTGCTCCTTCTCAACTGCTAGGATTTCTCTGAACAAAACTGCAGAAGTCCAGAGGGTCTAGCACCAATGGCGGGCTGACTGCTTCTCTCTTTCCTAGGTAGTGGACAGTTAGTATAATCTCTGGAATTTTGGAGTCCCTTCCTTCTCTGACTTTAGAAGTTTTATTACTTGCATTGGAGGTGAAGAGAAGGAAATTCTCTGTGCTTTGGCTACACTGCTTAGAATCTTTGTGAATGCACAGGGTGCTGACTAGGGGCAGGAGAGGCATTGTGGTCTAGTAGGAAAAGCCTTGGACTCAGGAGAGCTGAGGTCAAATACTGTTTGCGACACTTCACATATAGCCACGGGCAAGTAAGTCATCCTCTTTGATCCTTGCTTTCCTCATCTGGAAAATGGAAATATGTCTACTGTATAACCTACCTTATAAAGTGATTGTTGAAAAATCTAAAAAGTGCTTTTGAATTGGGACCTATAATTGTGAAACTTCTGCTTCCTGTATCTTGGACTCAGATGCACCATGTTATAATTTTGGGAAATAACTGTTTATTTCTTAGTGTCAGGTCAATTACAGCATTAAATTAATAGAGAATTATCTGACTGAGTTAAGTCTGCATCATATTACTAGCCTGAGGCAGAGTTGCAAAAATAAATGTGACTTGGCTTGAGTTTTTAATTTTTCTTTAAATAAACCAACCATCTGAATATTACAGTAAGTTAGAAATGGGTGTTTTTCTGAATGAAAGCAAAAAGTGATCCTATCTAGAAAAGGCATGCTATTTGATAATGATCTTTTTATAAGGCATAAAAACATTTTTCAAAGCAGATTCAAAAATATTGTTTCAATAAATACAGTGGCTATACTCGATAGCTACACGAGTCCTAGATAGACTTGAGACATGGATGCCTGCCAAAATTTGTAAAAATAAAATAAATAAAATTAAAACATGGCATTTTGAACAGATACGCCTTAAGAAGAATTGTTGAAAGAGTAGCCTACAGCTCCTGACATGTGCAAATAGCCTTAGAAAAATGACCATTAAAAAACCAAAATGCTGCCACAAACTCCTTCCAAAAAAAAAGTTCTAAAGTTTTAGAAAAGATTCAGTATGACATTCTTTTCGAGAACAGTTTCTTTACTGTCAAGTAACATGTACTTGATTTCTATGTTTCTTCAACAGACAGAAAGTGTTTTTTAATTGATTGAGAGATGGTTGACAGTTCAATTCAATTCACTAAATAATAAGCACCTACTATATACAGCACTGTATTGGGTGAGAAGGATACAAAATCAAAAGTGAAACAGTGCTTGCCACAAAGTAACTTGTAGGGATTGAGGGAAGGCACACAATTCACAAGCATGCAGGCTACAGCACTCATGGCCAAAGCATCTTGCTTTTCTCATGAAGTCTTTGGTGCTCCCTGCTCTCTCTTCTATCCCTCAAATTTGTCACACTTTAGTGACCTTTTATAACAGAGGTTTTTAACCATTTTTGTGTTATGGCAGTCTAGAGAAGCCTATTAGACCCTTCTTAGAATTATGTTTTTATGTATATAAAATAAAATATATGGGATTATAAAAGAAATCAATTATATTAAAATACAGTTATCAAAATGTTTTTTTTTTTAAAAAAAGCTTTATGGGTTCCAAGCAAAGAACTCCTGGTCAAGAACATATGACCAGTCCCTAAAACCCCACCTGGCTTTAGAAGTCTTGTCCTTGAAGTCCCATACCTAGAAGCTCTGCCCAGTGACTGGGCATCTAGGGAGTTTGTTCTACCTGCTGGATCCAGAGGCATGCCAACCCTGGGAACCAAGGTTGGGCATTGGGATTCAGTGCCACATAAAGCAGGTAGAGACAATCAGCATTGGAAGTTAGCTTTCCTGGATCATCCCGGTGCCCCCAGAAAACCGTCCTGTTTAACCAATGTGATAAGTTGACAATGTAGTTTTTCTCTCTGATTATAATGTACTCTGTGTAGTCAATACACTGGTACCATGTGAGTGTAATTTCCTCTTTTATTTTATCTCCAATGCACTGTATTATAAATAAACAGTTAAAAAAAAACACCAAACAAATCTGTTGCATCTCCTTTTAAGATTGTACCACTGTAGACACTTGTTCTAGTAAGTAGAATTGGGCCCATTTGATTGCATTTAAATTTCTCCTGCTTCAGCAGTTTGGCTGGGAGCACAGTAAAGAAAAATCCCATGAGCGAGGAGAGTTTAGAATAATAGAACTTGATTTTGTGTATTATTGCGGCACCATTTGCGCTGCTTCAGTTAGGGTTGTGTCAGCACTTCCATTATAAACCCCTGTTTTCAGGGGGTTAGAGCTAGGGAGATATTTTTTTAATACAAATTAAAAAAAACAATTCATTGGATGTATTCTAAGTTATAATAGTGTGGAAATAAAACAAAGTATAATCAAATAGAACTTGACCACTTCTTTTTTTTGGGGGGGTGGGAGGTGACTTTTTTCTCACCCATTAGTAAAATGTCAATATCACACAGCCTGAGTCAAAAATACTGGACACTTGGGTGAAAAAAAATTTAATGCAAAAACACTGATCTAAGCATTTCTTAAAAAGCATTGCACTTGACTTTTTAAAAAGCTAAACTGTGGGTGTGTTGGATTTATGTGGCTGTTAAGGGGAGCTGTGGTGGCAGAGTGGTTATAGTACTGTCATTAAGGATAGTCACATGTGTCTTGCCAGCTTTGAGAATATAGTTTTCAGAGGACCTAGACAGGAGTCTTATAAGAGAGTCATTAAAACAAACAAACGAAAAAAGAATTAGTGACAGGGTACCCAGTAAAAACTAAGCTATCTCAGTTGTGTTAAATCACAGTAAATAAGGAGTAAGTTACAAACTTAAACCAGAGATTCAAAAAGCTTTCCATTTTGATTCAAAAATAAAAAAGGAAACCAATAATCCTAACAAATAGAAAATGTCCTCAGTTTATTAATTCTTAAGAAATGAAATTAATTTCATCTCCTATTTCAAAATAATTTTTGATAGTTAAACTGGAAGCTTAGCTAATGCAAGAAACTTGAGAAAATATATATGGTTGGATTTTTGAAAGGCCTTCCATGGGATAGTGAAAAAAGAGTGTGGGGTTTGCAGTCAGAGGGCCTGGGTTCAAGTCCCAAAATAGACCTGATTACCAATGGAACTATGGGCACTCACTTTACTTCTCTAAGCCTTGCTTTCCTCATTTGTAAAATGGGAGTAACAATATTTTTGATACCCGCCTCATGGTATTGTTGGCAGGAAAGAATCTTCGTTGCTTTACAGATATAACTGATGGCTCTTTTTTTCCCCTAAAACTTGGATCTGGTGTCAGTATATCTACAATTGTAGAAATTGGTAGAAAACCAGGATTCTAATCTGTCACATGAAAGACAACTGTTATGCTGTAAGTAGGTGGAAGCTTTTCTGAATGGTCACTGGAGGAATCACCAAAAGCCTGTTTATAAAGTCGAGGTGAAGCCTTTCCCGACTAATTATATTCAGCGTGTAATTTCTAAACTTCACTCTGAATTTTGATTTTCAATTAACACTCCCAATTTGAAGATAATTTTCTATTTAATGTAATTGCAGGAAATAATTTATTGGCTGATTAAGACCGAGGGCCCAGCCTTCCTTAAGAAAACACTCCCTAACAAACCAGCCATGAAACCCAACTCATAGTTTTGGCCAGATTTAGACTATTTTCACAGCTGCACGGTTGTGTTTAATGAGGATGGTGCACTATTGTTCCTTGGTGCAATTTATAGATGGAATTATTCTTAAGAGACTGTTTTCATTTCTGGTTCTGTGTCATGATTGATTTATCCCAGAGAAATAACCAGAGCCATAGCCATTGGAAGGAGCCAGTTCATTTTGCAATAAGATTATGTCTGTTTCTCTGTCAGAGAGGTGAAACTATTGAGAGTATGTTGTATTGTGCCTTTCAATTATAGTAAACATTTTTTAAAAATGTCTCTAAAATGGCAGGCCATTTGTTCTTATGTTTTAATATGAATACTTATATTCATCCCTACACGAGAGCATCTCTTTTCATCCAATCTATGGAAACTTCTCTCTTGTTTGTAGCAGTTGTCTAAGAAACTTAAGTCACAGTTCTTTTAAAGTGATCGACCTTGCTTTAGTGTTAGCTAGAGGATCAAAGGAAGAAAGATCTAGGTGGGCTCATAAACTCGGTAGCATTTTCAGGAGAATTTCACCTATTGGTTGGTTTTGGCTGAACTGGGCACATCTGTCTTATTTCACTTCTCAGGTGGGGGACTCTTGTGCCAACATTTCCTACCTTTCTCCTCCAGGGAAACACAGATATAGATTCCTTTGAGTCACTTTCCTGTTGTTTTCTAGGTTCTAATTTTAATAGGAATTTTTGTTCTTATTTGTAGGATGGTTATTATGAACAGGTACTCACATTTTAATATGCTTCAAAATACTTTCAGGGCTTGTACTACTTTTATTTAGAACTATGCATAATTAGATTAGCTGATCCTATATTAATTTTTTTTTCACTGTAGGATACTAAATCTGAGCCCCCTCATTAATTGTGAGAAATTTAGCATTAGCTGTTAAATCCTATGTGAAACATGGGCTGCTACATAAAAACTACTGTTTAAATTGGAATTAACTTAATTATTTTTCTTTGCACTTGATATTTCCTTCACTGCAATATTCATGAAAGCATGTGACAGATTTGTAAATTTAACTGTTAATCTCAGATTTCTAGACCCTTTAATCAGTATTTATTTGTCTGTAGAAACAGTACTAGCAAGTTAATGATTTGCTAATTTGAAAAATGCTCATGTGGTTTCCTATGTTAACTGATTTGTGCATTTTTTAAAAAATGGTATGAAATCAATTAATGTTAAAGAGCAATTAAGGTGGGGGATCTTCTTCCTTTCATTACATAGCAGTTTTAATACTAAAGATATCACAGACTTAAAGCAGTTCCAAAAATTAGGGGAAAGTGTATTCTTGTTGTCATGCCTCTTAAGTTACATGCTTGCCTGATTTACTTTCATATGCTAAATTAAGAAAATTCTTTTCTCAATAATAAAGTGCTATTGAATTTTTTAAAAAATTCAGTTGAAGAACTGTGGTTCTAGTATCATCTGAAAAGGCAGGACAGAGACATTGTATCTTCTCATCAACTTGACTTGTCAAATGGTATCAGATAAGAGTTGTCAATATATTTATATTTGGATGTATGTATAAATGAATATTCAGTCATTTGTTTGGAGGACAGATTTAAAAAATATTATTCACAGCAGTCATTTTATTATCCTCATTTCACTGGATCCCTGAAAATGCTTTGTATCTTGTATGTACTATCTAATATAAAATGGAAATATAATTATTTCAGGCACTCAACTCAAATGGTACAAAATTGCCTTAAGACTAATCACACATTATCAGCCAATCAATCAATATGCCACTTAAACTTTTATAGCAGTTGACATGTAAATATCTTGGAAATCTTTGGAAAAGAATCAGATTGGTTTCAAAAAGCATTAAGCATAGAACTCATTAATAGAAGGCACAAACTAAATCAGAACTCAAGAATCTGATTTGCTTAGGACTTCCATAGTAAATTATTTACTTCTCTGGCTAAATTTCCTAAGGGCCTGCATAGACTTCCTTTCTCTGTGATTATAATTTGGTTCTTACAAAGGCTATTGGAGGAATTTAGGCCTTTGGATTCTTCAAATCATGCTCACAGCTGACTAATTTGGACACTGGGGAAAGATGGGTACAAACTCCAGAACTGTTCTTTAAAAGCCGTTTGTGGATTGATTGGGGCTTGGAGAGAAGATAAAGTATAGGAAGAATTTTGATGAAAATGCAGTAGTTATCTAAGGAAAGGATGGATATTTTATAGTTACTTATCTGTATATATGGTGCATCTCCATCCTGCCCTCCCTCCTCCCCCCGCCCCCTTGCAGTAGAACATTCCGGTTTTATAGTACAATGGTCTTAGATCTGGAAAGGACCTTGGAGGTCATCTAGTCCAAAGCTAGCATTTTACAGATAAGGAGACTGAATCCCAGAAGGGTGAAATAGCCTGCTTAAGCTCATAAAGTAAGAGAAGCTACAAGTTCCTCTAGGGGCTTGGAGTATTTTGCTTAGCCTAGAGTCTGTGCTTACTAAATGAATGTTGCTTGGATTTGAATGGAGACAGCAAGACATGCTTGAATTCCCTTTTCTCCTGAGTTCATGCCCATCTTACAATTGGGAGAAATGACTTAGAAATATAGGGTTAGCCCATCAATTGATCCATATGTTTTTATTAAGTACCTACTTTGTGCCAGTTACTGTGCTAGTCACTGGGGTTACAAGTGGGCCCCTTCTCAATATTTTTTTTTGAGGGAGGAAGGCAAGGCAATAGGGGTTAAGTGACTTGCCCTAGGTCACATAGCTAGTGTGTCAAGTGTCTGAGGATGGATTTGAACTCAGGTCCTTCTGACTCCAGGGCTGGTGCTCTATAGATTGTGCCACCTAGCTGCCCCTCAAAATATTTTTAAATGCCTAAAATAAAGTACATAAGATGACAAAGAAAACCAATCATAATGAAATAAAGATGTAATAACTTTTCTTCCCCCTTTTAAGCTTACAAATCCCCAGCTTCTATCCATGGGCTCATTGGGGGTCTGTAGAACCCAGGTCAATAACCCCTGGTTTAGAGTTTTTATTTAGAGATTTTATTCCTGTGACTCTAGCAATCCTTACTGATCTGTGCCACCTTCTTCCTTCTGCAGAAGAATGTCTTCCAAGCAAGCCGCCTCTCCATTTGCCTGTGCAGCTGATGGAGAGGAAACGATGACCCAGGATTTGTCTGCTCGGGAAAAGGAAGAGGGCAGTGACCAGCACGTGACTTCCCACCTGCCTCTTCACCCTATCATGCACAACAAACCTCACTCTGAGGAGCTACCAACTCTTGTCACCACCATTCAACAAGATGCTGACTGGGACAGTGTCATCTCAGCCCAGCACAGAATGGTAAGTCTGTGGCCAGGACACTCATCCTCAAGTCAGCCATGACCCAGGAGTCTTTTAAGGAAAAGTGACACATGCTGGCCATTTTAGACAGCTCCTTGCACAGTCTCATGCACATAGTTATTACAACACAGATAAAGTGGTGAGGACCAGACAATGTTTGACAGGCAGATGGTTTGATATTTAACTGATGTGCAGGGCCAGGTTGACCTGTCAACAGCTTTTCACCAGTTCTGAAGGGCATGCTCATCTCCCTCAGTGCACAGGAGGTAGGTAGACTCAGGAAGATCACAATATAAGTAATGGTCTGTGAAGTGTGGCTGTGGATTCATGTTGTGTAATCTCATTAAGTAATCATATGTATGGGAATGAGGTCATACAGAGAATAGGTCTTTAGTGAGGAGATGCAGGTATTTATCATGCTCTTCCTTGGTCATATTTGATTTATAATGAAGCATTTCTAGCTCATATACCTGTGTATTAATTTAAAAGAGACACAGAAAGCTCCCGAGTATCATTCCATCAGGCTGGAGGAGTTTTGCCGGAGGCAGAAACAACTGCAGATTCATGCCATATATCAGTGGGCCTTTCTGAGGTTGAACACCATATCCAACTATCGAAACAGACACTATTAATTGATATGGGAACATATTCGTTACCACATTTAAATATAAAATGTTCCCTTTTTAAGTATTTGGAACTGACTGATACCTCAATATACTTCACTAGATTAGAAATTGTGGTCTCCTGTTCTACATTTTTGGCCTTCTGTTTATTTTTTAATGAAACAGGGATACAGACTTTCCTCTTCAAATCTCAAGAAACAGAATAATTTAGAAAACCTTGGTTTCCTACCAATACCATAATAATAACTTGCTTTTGTAAGATGCTTTAAGGTTTGCAAAACACTTTTCTCATGGCAAACCTAAGGATGAAGACAATGCAAGTGTAATTATCCTCTCTTCTTAATCCAGGAAACTGAGGCCCTGGGCCTCGTGATTTCTTCATGATGACATCACTGGTCATTTTCTGAGGGGCATTACTGTCCAGTCCAGGTCTCCCAAGGCCAGAGTCATCCTTTGTTCTATGCACTAGACCACACCACCTCTCACC
This sequence comes from Gymnobelideus leadbeateri, assembly GCA_011680675.1. Taxonomy (NCBI): domain Eukaryota; kingdom Metazoa; phylum Chordata; class Mammalia; order Diprotodontia; family Petauridae; genus Gymnobelideus; species Gymnobelideus leadbeateri. The sequence continues at coordinate 132,821 of WOXC01001440.1, read as the reverse complement.
AGGCCTTTTCCATGCTCACTTTTGTGTGACGCCTCTAGAAGCAAAGGAAATCATTTTATTTGATAATAATAGCACCCACATTCAATAGTTTGGGACCCACATGGCTCACATTTTTGCATATTTTTACAAACATGAGTTAGCTACTGACACACCCAGGGCTATGGCACAATCAGCCAGGAGGGCCAGTAATATCTTCATTTCACAGATGGAGAAATGGACCTTTTCTGGGCAAAGCTGAAGTCTTAAAGTAGGAAACATCTATCCCCACAGGCAGACTTTCTTTTTCTATGGTCAGGCATATATATAATTGGGAAGCAGAAGATGTATATTTCCTCATAGGTTAGTCAGTTAGTTGGAAGGTACACTATAGTGGATTGGCCATCGGCCATAGACAGCCTCTTGGAGTATCAGTTTCTTCATCTCTAAAATGGAAATAATAATATCTATGTGACAAAATGTAAACGTTCTAGAAAAATGCCATTTATCTTTATTAAGAGTAGGGAGGAAGGAAAGGCCAGTGGGTCAGGAGTCATATTTATATTGTTTTGGCTGAGGCTCAGCCACAAGATTTCTTAGTCATTGTGCTTAGTTGAAAATGGGATGACTGGATCACCAGGTACCCTCAAAGTAAGAGAGAAAAGGCAGGGCTCCAGTCACTCTTCCTTTCACACTTAGGAGAAGGTCTACAGTACGTTGGATTCAGTTGACTTCTGGGTGTCACTTGCATTTTCAAAACACTCCAGCTTCTATCTATTTCCTACCTATGGTTGTTTCAAGGCTCTTTCAACTTCCTCTGTATTGAGAGCTAATGAATTATGAAATCATTGAGGTTGATCCCAACCCTAAATGTGGTTCATACATATTAATAAACTATAGACTCTGGAAGTTTACCTAAAATTACTTTGAGAACATGTAATAATGAGAGAGGAAGTACCACACCAGGGCCCCTTTCTCTCTTAGGTTCCTCATTGCTTTAGGTCACCGGCAACTGCATCCCACTGGAAGAGAGCCAGGGAAGAGGGTGAGGGAGGGAGACAGAAAGGGAAGCACAGGGATGGTAGTCTTGAGAGCCTGAAAGGGGTTGTAGAGATTATTAGTCCTGTCCTCTCATTTTATAGATAATGTAACTAAGACCCAGAGAAGTGATTTGTCCAAAGTCATTCAGGTAGTATGAGGCAGCCAGATGGAATGATGGATAGAGTTCTGGACCTGGAATCAGGAAGTCTTGAATTCAAATCCAGCCTCAAACACTACTAACTGTCACTGTGGGCAAGTCACTTAACCTTTGTCTGCCTCAGTTTTCTCACCCGTAAAATGGGGATTAATAATAGCACCCATCTCATAAGGTTGTTGTGAATTGAATAATATAAAAAATGTGAAATGGTTTGAAAACTTTAAAGAGCTATAGGAATACTAATTTCTAATTCTTAGAAGAGTCAAGGTTTGCCTCAAATCATTTCACTCTAAATCCAGAGCTCTTTTCTCTCCACCATGAAAGAAATGAAAGGAAGAAACTTACAACTAGCAGAGGGCCCTGGAACCAGTGGATATTGAATAGTGAATGAATAATAAATAATAATAATAATAAATGGTTACAGGCATCCTTCCCAGTGGACTGTGTTCTGAATTTGATCCTTGTTTGGTTGACTTCTCATGAATCCCTCTTTTTTTAGGATGCTACCTTCTAGATGGCAGGATAGTATGGCCATTAGTTTTGGAAGCCAAGTGTCAAAAGAAAAAGAAATTTTATAAAGGTCCCGAGCAGGAAGTCTCTTTACTGGCAGATTGAGATGGGGAAAAGACAAAGTTATGCTTCGTGGTGAGAATTTGACTATCTCTATTAGTCAAAAATGTGCTGCAACAACTCAGAGTACATCATTTTTGCATTGGCAGGGGGCAGCCACTGCTCTGGTCATTTATCGGCAGACTTTGGAAATACAGACTGTTTTGTGATTTGAAGTTTTGGAAAAAATACATGAGCTCAGCTATTTCCAAGATTTTTATCAAACAAAATTTATAGTAATATAGACTACTTTAAAGCTATAAGTATGTTATACATCATTGTCAAAAAGAGCATATTGGCTAGAAATGTTTTCAAACTTTCCCTCCCTTTTGATATCAAGCATTGCTTTCCACTGGGGCCTTTGTGAATTCTGAATGTCTGGAAGCCAAAATATTTTGTCTTAACTCCCACTCTATAGTATTTCCCAGCTGTGTACTTATATGGTGTAATAAAAGGATTTAACAAATGGGAAATAGCAGCTGCATTTGGAGATTCCCTTTGTGCTCCCATTTCATTTGATAGATGCAGCAATGTGTAACCAGTGCAACGTCAGACCTGCAATGCCTTAAATTGGAGGCATCAGATCACCAGCCTGCTTGACTTTACTGTACAGGGAAGAAGAAACAACAAGTTTCAGAGAATGGTCAAAAAGCTGCAGACAGGCTCTTTTGTAGCAAGAGTGAGGTTAGAGCCAAGTCAAATTTTGGGTAGGCATTTAATCTAATTCTGTTTAAAAACTGATATGAAGTGTAAAGGCAGAATAGGATGGTGAAATGAAACTCATAGTTCCTTTCTGTAGCAGTTTATGCTCTTAACCATGGGGTTAGCTCATGAGAGATAATGGTATAGAGGGAGGAGCACTTTTTTTTTAAAGATAGGTAGCTTTGGTAATGCTTTTTTATTTCTTGCTGTATGCCTTATGTGATCCCCTGTGCTCTTGGGCAGTCAGGAGAGCAGGCACGAGTGCTCTTATTTGCTATACTCAGGAAGAGTTTTGCTTTTAAAAATATAGACCACTGAATCTCTCTCTGTCTCTCTGTCTCTCTCTGTCTCTTGACTCAGTCTCTCTCTGACTCAGTCTCTCTCTGTCTCTCTCCCTCCTTCCTTCCCTCCCTCCCTCCCTCTCTCCCTCTCTCTCTGTCTCTCTCTCTCTGTCTCTGTCTCTGTCTCCTCTCCTTCCTCTCTCCTCCCTCTCTGTCTCTCTCTCTCTCTCCTCTCTGTCTCTCTGTCTCTCTCTCTGTCTCTCTCTCTCTCTCTCTGTGTTTTCTCTCTCCTCTCCTTCCTCTTTCTCTGTCTCTGTCTGTCTGTCTCTCCTGTCTCTCTCTCTCTCTGGTTTTTTTTTTTTCTGTCTCTGGGAGAGGAGGTGAGAGGTGGATGGAATGGAGATGCTGAATTTTCCTTTAAACATATTGAGTTTCAGTTATTGGAAGAATTTGTAAAGGGACATAGGGGTCAGAAGAGAGTATCATGCCAAGGTAGCCAGAGCATTGATGTCAGGGACTATTGGTGGGACATACTAAATTATGCTCTAAAGCCTCAGTGCTTATTTTTGTGTACCAAGGTAAGAGTTTCAATTAAATTAATCTACTCCCCTAAATGGCCATTGTACTTCCATCCTGGGTGAGATAGGGAGAACAAGTCTCAAAAAAAAAATCAAATTCATTTTAACAAGCATTAATTAAGCACCCACCTATGTACAGCCTGATGCATACCCCCATGTACAAGAGACAGAGCCCAAGGAAACATTCTCTGCCTTCAAAAAGCTTATGCTTTTTGGTGTGTGTGTGTGTGTGTGTGTGTGTGTGTGTGTGTGTGTGTGTGTGAGAGAGAGAGAGAGAGAGAGAGATAACATTTATCCACACACAGACTCAAAGGCACCCAATTCTGCCTTTATTTGGTTCGAAATGACATCATCAGTTACATCGTATTAATCCCAGCCTAGTCAATGAACTTCATCACTGCTCCCCCCTCCCCCAATCTCAGAGGATCTCAGCTCCAGCATGGAAATGACCAGACTGCCATGGCTAAATTTTGGCTTCTTTGTCGAAAAGCATTTTTGCACTGTAAATAAATGGTGCCAGTAATGCCCTTTTGTTGCAATGGAGAGCAAGCAAAAGCAGGAGTGTTGACATACCTAATTAATTAAGAACTGTCGGGAACAATGCTTCTCTGCTTGCAAACAGCATCTACTCTCTGCCCCTCCTACTCAGTCCAGTCAAGTTGCTAATCAACTCCAAACTGTTTCATACAGTTCACTTGATAGAGTCCTAAAAAGCCCGGAGTGGATTCTGGACTGCTTCCTGGAATGGGACTCCTGTCATTCCAGGATAACACAGTCCAAGGATTTTCAGTAAGGATGAAATCTTTTTCAGCCATGCCTTACTTTGTGGCAGTCTGTAAAAAGATTTTTAATCTGGTTACTTTTTTTAAGAGTTTAAAAGCTCGACCTGTTTCCAATTGTTAGCAAGGTTTAGTTATTTCCTTAGTGCCCAAGTACAGTTGCTTTCTTTGCCTTTCCCGGGGATTGTACCTGTGGTTTGCAGGGAGACATATCAGCTCATTGAATTCTCACTAGGCTGGAGCACATGGAGAGAGGGCCTGTCATGGTCCACAGCTGAGTCCAGGAACCATCCAAAGTTCACTTGAATCTTGACTCAGGTTTATCTTTCAAGGTACCTGGTTGGTCCTTTGTGGCATTGGAGGGAATCCAGAGACCAGGTGAGTTTCAGACATGCAAAGAGTTTAGTGATTACGTTTCTTCTCTGAAAAGTTTGTTTCCAAGCAGATGAGGAAGGTACATAGATAGTAAAGCTGGTGCTGGCTTGGCCCAAAGCTAAGGTTAGGGGTGGAAATAAGGAGTGTTTGTCTATCTGAAGTGTGGCAACCTGAGGAAGGCAAAGAGAGTTGCTTTTTGTTTCAGCAAGCCCTGAAATTTTTATACACACACACACACACACACACACACACACACACACACACAGGGAGGGAAGGGGGAGGGAGGGGGGAGAGAGAGAGAGAAAGAGAGAGAGAGAGAGAGAGAGAGAGAGAGAGAGAGAGAGAGAGAGAGAGACCCAGTCTACCCTTCCACCCTTGCTTACAGCTTTAAATTGTTACTAGCATATGGCAGTTTCTGTTTTGGATCTTGGTTAGCAATGGAGGTGACAAAAATTTATTTACATTTGAAATCAATGTAAAAAGCATTTTTTATTTGTATGACAACCAGTAAGATAGTGTATTTGTGTAGATAACTAAATAGTCAATTAAAGTTGTTTAGTGCTTGTAAATTAATCTCTTATATTTTCAAATGGATAGCTTGTAGCTGTTCTAAAAAGACTCTTTAAATCTGTAAGGTGTTTTAAATTAAAAAAAAAATCCAAATGCACATTATTTTATCGGAGCTGGTAGACACAGGAAGACCCTCTTCCTCACCCTCACTCCCACCCAGGTACCCCTTCTTATCACAAATGTTTGTCACTTTGCCATTAATTTCACTTTAACAGGCCACTTTTATTTATTTACTTAGTAATTTTATTTATTTATTTATTTTGGAGGGAAGCTAAGTGGCTCAGTGGATAGAACCCTGGGTTTGTAATCCTCAGGAACACTCATCTTTCTGAGTTCAAATCTTGCCTCAGATGCTTATGAGCTGTGTGACTAGGCAAGTCACTCAACCAATATGTTTGCCTCAGTGTTTTCATCCATAAAATGAGTGGGAGAAGGAAATGGCAAGCCACTCTAGTGTCATTATTGTGAAGGGCCAGACATGACTGAAATGTCACAACAACAAATTAATTATATCCTTCCACTTTGTTTTTATTTTTATTTCACTTAGTTTTTATTCTGAACTTCACAAACAACAAAATGGGCACCTTCACATTCCTAGTGGAACAGAAATCGAGGCTTGTACGTGGAATTGTGTAACTCTCTAGTAGTAGCTTGCTTTTCTTTCTGAGTGTGCAGTAAACTCCACCTGTAGCTTTTACAGCTGTGCTACCAGGTCAGTTTTCCCAAAGGTACTTTGGGAAAAGTTTTCTTCTTCTTCTTCTTTCTCCTCCTCATCTTTTCGGAGATATTGGTGATGTCGCTTCCAAAATCGAAAGAGCATTCTCTCAGAGAGTTTGGCTTTTTGTTTTTCCTTCTTGGGCAAGGGGGAATCAGGTATGCATGCTGATTAACACACTCCAGTCATTAACATGTGATGATGTGGGCTGCGTACTGAGCACCTGCCAAAAGATAAAATCCAGCACTTGGCTAAATCTGGGCAAGGACTTTGTGCATTTCTTTTGTACTTTGACAGCTCAAGGAAAATCAGACCCTAGTATCTTTGTTCAGTGTAATAAAATTGTGTACACAAAATGTCTTCAAGGAGACAGGGGAGATGAGATGCCAGGTTTGTTTTTATTTTAATCGTCTAGGCTGTATAAGACCCAGTGGTTGGGGCTAGCAGAGCACTGAATGTAATGTGAATCTCTTAATGTACTATATTACTGACATTCGCTTACAGCCTACAACATTCCTGCATGTTTATAAGGATTATCTATGCTGGGATTCAGCCAATATTCTTCTCATTTGCTCTGGTTTTATGTGATACCTTTATGTCTCATAAATGTCTTGTTTCTCTTTCATTCTTCCCAGTGCTGCGGGTATACTCTGTTTGCAGAACACATGAGCAGTGCCTTCTTTGCTGACCTCTGCTTTTGCCTACTGTCCTTCTGCAGTCATAGCTACAAGGCCAAAGTGTGGCTTGTGATATATGGGGTCTCCACACTTTTGAGAAGGGTCACTTCTTGCTAATTATTTAGAAATGTATAGTTGCATATGATTTATTGAATTGTAAACTTTTTACAGTTAGAAGGGACCTTTGATGCCCCCTTGTTTTGCAGAGGAAGTCAAAACCTGGAGAGCTAAAGCGACTTGTCATATTGTCTGTGGCAGAGCCAGAATCAGATTTCAGATTTCCTGAGTAATATGTAATTCTGCTTCAGAGTGTTGGCCTCCTACTATATAGACCACTATTGCACCAGGGCTCGATGGGAGCTGATCCTTTGGGTTCAGTAAAACTGAAACATGCCCAGTCTGTTCAAGCTTTGTTTCTTATGACTGGTGTAATCCCCCCCCAATCTCCTCCCAAGATCTTTTTGAAAAAGTTTGCTTATAAATCCAAATGACCCTCTGTTTACTCCATTAAAAAAAGATCTCAAGGCTTAAGCCATTTTATAGCTAAGAACTGAACACCATCTCTGTGCTGGGGTTTCTAATGAATATATGCATTCTCTACTAATTTTCTCCAGCAACACAGTTGCTAGATACACAAATAAAGTAACAAAAGATGTTTTCATTTAACATAGCAATATGGTTTGCCAGGCATTTCAGCAACATTTTGGTGAGGGAGTGTCATGTGGTCATTGAAGAGTAACAGTGACAGTCTTAAACTTTTCACGGTAGGAGGTGTATAGAAGGTGGGAAATACTACTGTTTTTATCAAAACATTTGTATAGGCTATTCAAGAAATAGGTTCAAGTCTGGAGACAGGCAGTTGGTCCTAGTACAGGGGTTCTCAATCTCCTTTGTGTTGTGGCTTTTACCCCTTCGGATGGGTCTGGTGAAACCTTTGGACCTTTCTCAGTGTAATTTTTTAAATGCATAAAATAAAATATGTGTGATTACAGAGGAAATCAATTATATTGAACTACAGTCTGTTCACAGGAAGATTGTGAGATCCCATGTGATCCTGCATCAAATGAAGAACTCTAGTAATTTAAAAGTAGTGACGATACTTTGTAGCTATCTTAAATGATACTTTGAGATGTCTTAATTATAATATGAAAATATCTGTGATACCTATTGGTGACAAAGTCACAAGTAACTAAATGCTGCCATGGTTTGTTGCCTATGTTGGAAATTAAAGGAAAAGCTAAACTTTCATTAGAGGTTAGTGAAAGTAATGATGTAGTTATTTTTCCTACCCTGGTTCACAGATCTTCTGTATATGGATCCCAGGTGAAGACTGGAAAGGGTTGCATTGGGAATTAGGAGGCTGGAATTCCAATATGGAGTTAGGGAACCTTGTTGTGTGACTTTGTGCAAGTCATTATAAGCTTTCATTTTTATCATCTGTAAAAATGAAAGGGTGGATTAGATGAACCTCAAGATCCTTTCTAGCTTCAAACCTAATGAATCATGTGGTCTAGGACCCTTCCAGCCCTAACAGTCTATGTTCTTTTTTTCCTTTTTGTAGGGGGCAATTGGGGTTAAGTGACTTGCCCAAGGTCACATGCCTAGTAAGTGTTAAGTGTCTGAGACCAGATTTGAACTCAGGTCCTCCTCACTCCAGGGCCAGTGCTCTATTCACTGTGCCACCTAGGTGCCCCCATTCTATGTTCTTATGTTCTAAGGTTCTTTCTAGTTATTTGGAGGTCAGATCAGGAGCGGAGAGCAGCAGTGAAATGGGGGCAGAAGGTAGTATGTCACTTTGGGGATCAGAATCTGAGACTGTGTTTGTTACCTTAAAACCCCTTTCCATTTTTGGCATGAAAGGGGTTGTTTGTAATAAAGGTAACTTTAACATAATGAACCTTCCATCATTCACTCAGAGAGTCCCAGATGATCAGGTTGAAAGGGCCCTCTCTGATTATTGAGTCAAGCCACCTGCATCAAGCAGGAGAGACCCTCCTCTGTTCCTTCCATGAACATATCTAATCTTGCTTGAACGACTTTAATGAATGTGCCTTAATTACCTTGATATGCAAATTATCCCACTGTTTGATTGTCTTCAGCCTGCAAAAGTTTTTTCCTGCTTTCCGAGATAAATGTAACCTTTTTAAAGAAGAAAAAACTTCAGTCTATTATTCCTTGTGTTAACACAGCTTTAAAGAGGAAGGGGGGAGGGGAGACAGTTATTCTTTAGCTTATTATCCTTGTTAGTATTATTTTGGTATTACCACATTCCCACGACCCCACTAGCTTTTTTTTTTTCTTCCAAAGGCAATACAAATTGAGTTCCATTAATATCCCTGGGTAAGTCATACTCTAAACTCCAAAGTATATATTAGAAACCTGTGCTAATAAACTTTTACAATCAGGTAGAAATGAGAAATGAACATTTATGTGTTTCATTTGTCCCTGTTTCATTAGTGCCCCAGAAAATTCGAACTCTTATTCAATAAAGTGATTGCAAATGATTCTGTAAATATTTGCTTTCATCACAGGATAACTCAAATCTGGCATCTATGACTTCTTTTTTGTTAGTTCTAGGTATAACTGTTTCCTTCTTCTTGATTACTGGGGTAGCTGGGATGAGCAGATGTAAACTGTGAATGAAGTAGGTTATTGCTCTTAAATTCTGTGTTGAAACCTAGCTCACAATCGTATTCTCTTTCTGTATATGTCTCTATTTCTTATTTTATGTTTCTGCCTATCTTTCTGTGTCTGTCTGAATGCCTGCCTGCCTGCCTCCCTTCCTTCCTAGCACCTTTAGATCCTGGTATGTCTTTTCTTTAAGCCTGACCTACTACAAAGCCTTTATCTTTTGCCATGCCCTGATCTTGTCTTATGTCACTGTGGTTGATTTGTTTTTCTTAAATTTTTTTTTTGCCATAAAGTTTAGGATTAGATATTTCCCAAAATAGATTAGGTAATTTTCCTTGGGGAATAATGTGCATGAATGTCCAAGGGTGCCAGGCATTTAAAAGTCATAGAGATTACTGGCCAAAATTCTCTAGGCTTGCCAGCATTTTGTGTTGCCTTTTGATGTGACTGCACAGTTAACTCACCAGGCATGGGAGGTGAAGAAAGGATGGCAAACTTAGGTACTCTTCCCCCACCCCCTTGGGTTCTATTTTCCTACCCAGGTTTCTTCCTTTTCTGTTTTTTTAGCAATCTGGCCTCTTTTGCTAGCAACCTCACAAAAGGAATCATTTGCTGTTTTCTTGAACTGGGATCCATGTAGGCTTAGATCAGAACAATAAGAAATGTAATATAAAATTTACTGGAAAAAAAGTTTCCAATTATACCTATCATTGTCATTAAACCTTTTGGAAGTAGTGCAAAGGCTCTTGCTTATGGTGTTCTTGTTCAAGGGTGAAGAGTAACAAGATACATGGGAGAAAGGGAGGTTTGTGAGTCTGTCTGGATGGCCTTGAGGACCCAGGGCAAGTGGCTTGCATTCAGAGAGGTGCCCTTTCCAGCTGCCCCAGTGCATTATTGAGAAAGAGCTTGCCTGTTCATCTAGCTCCTAAATAGCAACATATGACTTTGGCAAACCCACAGTGGGCTCTGTGAGTGTTTCATGTCAAGATTTGAGATGGAAGGGTGTCTCCAGAGTTAAAACACATTAACTGCCTTGCGTAGGCCCAGTAATTGTTATAACAGAGCTGATATATAACTGAAAACTACTCAGGTGGGTAAGAGGAAGAGAGATTCCAAGAATGGACACTAGGGCAAAAGGAGCCCTCAGAGCAGAAGTCTGAAGTGCTCACAAGGTATCACTAGGTCAGAAACAGTGTGGAAGGACTTGTGCTCCTATTCATCCCTCCCCTCATGCCTTTAGCTGTTAAATTCTATTCTCTCTGGATTGAAATGAGCTGTCTTAGGTGAGTTGGAATAGATTGTCTTCAACTAGACTCTTTTTTTTTTCAAAATGAGAACATTAAGCTAGGTGAACTCTAGGGTTTCAGCTCGAGTGATGATCTGAGTCAGATGACCCTAGCTATTTCACTATAGTTCCAATGCCAGGTGCGGAAACACTTTCAAATAATGCAGATTGGCCACTCCAGCAAATTGTACTGTCTTTGAGAGTTGCCTGGGAGTTCCTGAGACTTAACCCATGATCTGACATTCTGTCAGAGGCAGGTGGCATACTGCACTTGATACGAAAGATTTTGCCAGAAAACCTCACGCTAGTCCTACTCATTTTGAAGGTGAATACAATAAGTGTGTATGCACACATACATATACACACATAATACACATGTGTATGTATATATCTTATATATATATATGCATATATATTTATATATAATGTGCTAAGTGTACCCAGGCACAATGCAAAGCCTCAAAACCCATTTTTGTCATTGTGACTTTTTTTGAGGGTTTTTTTTTTCCTAGGATCTCCTTAGCTTTCATAGTGTAGAAGTGTCATGACCACACACAGGTCTGCTCCTATTGCTGATTGATACAGAAGCTTTGACTTGCTCCAGAGGCTAATTGTCCCCTTCTCAGGTAGCCTGGTGGCCCTCTGTCCCTGAGACCTCACCATATTGGTGCTAGACTTAATGTGAACACCCAAGTAACCTCAGCTCTACTGCAGCTCAGAACTCTGGAATCCAAGTTCTTCCCAGTTTGTCTAATAGCAGAGACTATAGGCATGCATTACCACACCCAGCTGAAATTTATATTTCTAAAGGAATATTTAGTTAATTTAAAAGTTTAGTTTCAGCTTCTTTAGTTTAATGAGTAAAAATAATGTTCTTTATGACTGTGTATTCAGTAAATGTTCATCTTGAAATGAAATTCCTTGAATACACACCCTAATGAAAGGTGCTGTGGTCTTCTATTCATGAAACATATCCAGGAAGATTGTCTTTAAATTGCCAAAAGACCTTAAAACATTTTTTCTCTATGTCATGGACTGTTGGAATCACAGGCTCATAAATTTTAAGCTGGAAGGAACTTAGAGAGATTAATTCAATTTATTTTACAGTATATAGGTGGGACTTGTAATGTGGACTAAGATCATAAACATTTTTAGCAAGACTCTGGGACATTTGAATCTGGGCAAAGTGAGGCCAAACCTGGCCTGTTAGAGCCCAGGGTGTTCTGGGATGGAGTCTCAATGCCCAAATATGCCGTCTCCCCCAATCCTGGCACCTCTACCCTTTGAAAGGCTTAGAGAAACCACATGCCTGCAGTGCTTTCTCTCCTCATCTCCATATCCTGGCTTCTTTGGCTTCCTTCAGGGCCCAGCTGAAACCCCACCTTCTGCAGGAACACTTTCCCAACCTCTCAATTCTAATGCCTTCTCTCTGTTCGTTATCTCCAATGTATCTTCTATGCAGCTTGGTTCATTTTTTTGCATGTTGTTTCCTTATTAGACAATGAGCTCCTTGAAGGCTGGAACTGTCTTTTGCCTTTCTTTGTGTCTCCAGCACTTAGCACATAGTAAGTCCTTAATAAATGCTTATTACTTATTATTAATTAATTAATGACCCAAGTAGAGATGCCTTGGTAAGTGCAAGGAAAAACCACAGTATTTACTATACCTTTCTTTCCTATTTTCCTTCATCATATGTCAACTTGGCTACTATACTACTTTTGATCTCATATTTCCTTTCCTTTCTGTCAAATTTTTTTGAAAGTTTTTTCAATCTCTCTTTCCTTATAAAAAGAGGAATCCTGACATTCTAATCTAGTCATTCATATATACCCACCAATCAAGTGAAAACCAGGAACATTTCTATCCTTGGTAGTTCTAGGAAAGAGACAGCCCTCTATAGGGGTAGCATATATACTGATCTATGACCTTCTTGATAACAGTTAGGAAAATAGGTAAGTGAAGTAATGCTATTTTAGTTGTGAGAAAGGTATATAGACCAGGTGTTTTCTATTAGATGCTAGTTCTAATTAGATGTAGAAGAAATCAAACATTTCAGTTTTGCAATTGGAAAACAATAGTTTTACCAGGAAGAATCTGTTGTCAGTTTGAAGCAAACCCAGTATTTTACACTCATGTGGGCCTTTTGCCAATGTAAACCATCTCATGCAAATGTGAACAAGGCACTTTCACTTCTGAGAAAGCAGTTTAGATATGTGTTAGAGACTTATTTTTCCAGCAGGTTACAAGGTTAAGGAATCCCTGACAGTAGCAAATTCTTAAATAGATGTTGGATTCTAAATTATGCCACCCCATTTCTTCTTTTTCTGTCACTCAGCAGTGATCTATTATCTCCATTTTCTGGGTTGGGGTTAAAGGCTTTCTTAGGAAAATTTGTGAATGTTCTTGCCTCTAAGGTGTAATGGGGGATTACACCTTTTTGTTTAGTCCTAGAGGGTAGAGCTTGGAGCTATGGGTGGAAATTGCAGAAGGGCAAATTTTGTCTTAATGAAAGGAAGAAATTTCCTAACAAATATAGCTGTTCCAAAATAGAATGCCTTGCTTTGGGCATAATGAGTTCTGCAAGGGGAAGTCTTCAAGAGGAAGCTTGATGACCACATTTTGTGCTGTGTACTATTGTGTATTTGCTTGCTTCCACCAAATACTTCTCCAATGTCTTGCCATGGCAAAGAACAGACTCTGGGCTCTCCAAAGTCTGGAAGCAACAGAGCATAAACTGAAAAAAATTTGAGTGCAGGTTTAGTGATGTACAGACAATCCCAGTTGTTTTGAGAACCAGCCAAGTGCAGAAGGGTTTCCCACCAGAGGCTAGCTACTGAATAAAGAATTTTTCCAGTCCTGGAAGGCAATTCATTAAACTCCCTACTAAGGTGGAAGAAGAAGAAGAAGAAGAAGAAGAAGAAGAAGAAGAAGAAGAAGAAGAAGAAGAAGAAGAAGAAGAAGAAGAAGAAGAAGAAGAAGAAGAAGAAGAAGAAGAGGAGGAGGAGGAGGAGGAGGAGGAGGAGGAGGAGGAGGAGGAGGAAGAAGAGGAAGAGGAAGAGGAGGAGGAAGGAGAAGGAGAAGGAGAAGAAGGAGAAGAAGAAGAAGAAGAAGGAGAAGGAGAAGGAGAAGAAGAAGAAGAAGAAGAAGAAGAAGAAGAAGAAGAAGAAGAAGAAGAAGAAGAAGAAGAAGAAGAAGAAGAAGAAGAAGAGAGAAACAGACAGAGGGAGAAAAACTATGATCTATTTGGGCTGAGGGAGTACTCAGACTGAAATCACAGGTCCTTAAGGTTCTGAAGGAAATGGTGAATTGAATTGATTTGAAGGAAGCATTTCTTGACTTCTTTACTTACATTTTACATACATAAATTGTATGTAATCAGCTCCACCTGATTTCTGAGGGAAATGTTCTTCAACTCTCTTCCCCACTCATTCTGGTCTTCCCTTTGGGCTTGGGATGAGTGTTAAAGAGGTATGGCCTAAAGATTTTTGCTTCCTACACTTAGCTCTTATTGATAAAAATAACAGCAGCAACAACAACAACCCCCCCCAAAAAAACCCCAACTTCCTGTCAGATTTGGGGAATGGGAAATTGAGTGGGGTGGGGGTTGGTAGGCAGGATTAGATAATGAGGGAAAACAGACTTAGAATCAAATTCCCTACAACCAAACTCCTTACTCTGGGCCACTTGGGTTCTGCCTTTGTGATGGCCACATCCTTGGCCATTTAATCTAGTGGCTGTTCTATTATCATCATCATTTCACAAGAGAGTTCAGAAGAAGAGAGATAGTCTCAAGTTCCATCTGATATCACAATGAGCTATGTCCTTTTACATAATGAAAATTCTTGCAATTATCTCCATGTTTCAGTGCTAAGACATGCTTACTTCATTGCTTTTCTTTGGAGAAATGTTGTCTTAAGATGTAAAATGGCCAGGTGTGGTATAATTAACCACTACGAGACATCTATCTTGTTATAATTGTTGCATCAGACTTATCAGAGCCAATCAATAAATCAATAAATAAGTATTTATGGCTTATAATCCCTGCTACTGGGGCAGGCTGAGACTGATGACTCACTTGAGTTTGGGGGTTCTGAAGTAAGGCTAAAACTGATCAGATTTTCACAGTAATTCTGACACTGATACGGCAAGTGCCCAGGACTGGAGAACCATTAGACCACCTAAGGAGGCATAGACTGGCCCAGACTGGAAAAACAAGGCAAGTTAAAGCTTCCATATCAATCAGCATTGGGATTGGGCTTGTGAGTGGCTAATGTATTTCCAGCTTGGAGAAAATAGTGAGACCTATTCTCAAAAAAAGGTTTTTATTAAGAGTCTAATGAAAAATTCCCTAGCTTTCCAACTGTCATGTTCCTGTACCCAAAAACTGATGGATTCCAGGTCCTTTGACACAGGGCACTGTCAAAGATGTCACCAGTCCTGTGATACTTGCAACTATCTGGTTCAGTAGAAAGAGCACTTGATCTGTACTCAGGAAAACCTGAATTCAAATATAACCCTAGACACTTATGAGCTGTGTAAGCTTGGCAAGTCACTTAACTACTGCCTATCTCAGTTTCCTCCTCTGTAAAATGCTAATAATAAAATAACATTTACTTTTAAGGGTGTTTGTGAGGATAGAATGAGATAATATTTGTAAAAAGCTTTGCAAACCCTAAAGCACTATGTAAGTGTATTAGTATTGGTAATAAAACACAGCTGATGCACACAGCCAGGGGTACCACAACCCCGGGAACACAGACACCCAGAGAAAACCACCCAGATAACCAGAACCACATTTCTGTGCCATGAAGTGGTCTCACTAGCTCTTTTGCTCTTCCTCCTCCCAATACAGTCAATTATAGTCACTGTATAAGTGTCACTTTAGGGAAAAAAATACAGTGAAGAGGCCTGAGCTCTCTCTACTTTTAACTACTGCCTACAGATGGTGAGGAGAGGGAGAGGGAGAAGTGAGGGAGCTGGTGTCCTTATGAGGACTTTTGGCAGCAGCTGATCTTATGCCTAATGGGATCAATAGTCCTGCCATCCTTCTTACAAGGATGCTTAGCAAATAATTGTGACTTTTATCTCTTCATTTTAGTTGAAGTCTCAGGCAGTGTTCCCCTTCAAAACTGAAGCAAAACAAATGAAATGATGTTTGCCTGTCCATCTTAAATAAGATTTCCATTAGCTTTTATACTTAAAGGTCTAGTGTTAATTATAATATAGAAGGTAAAAAAGTTAGGAGCAAGGATTTTGCTCCCCTCCTCCCCCTGCCCCACCTCTCTCCTCTTTCACTTAAGGAGCCCTTGAGTAGTTTGGGTGGACTTAAGAAACCAACCACTTTTACTGTGCCAGCTCATTGTGATGATATCTTGCTCACATTTTGTGACTGGGTCTGGTGGTTTTCCCTTTGGGAAAAAACATATCTTTTCAGTCAAATGCCCTCTGGTTTCAAGAAGAAAATGATATGCCATCCTGGAAAGGTGGCATAACATACTAATGCTGTTGGTCAGTGTCATCTAGTGCCAATTGTTAGCTCTTTGAGTTTGCATTGTCCCTTCTTGTGTAGTCTTTGCATCTTAGGTTAAGAATGACTGGAGAACCTGTTTTTAGGGTCCTTCAGCAAGTATAATCTTCAGGTTCTCACTGCCTCAGTTGGTACTGAACTCTTTGATACTTTATTTTTAGCTCAGTGTTAATTTCATGTTATATAATGAGAATACCTTGCCTTTGAATGCCACACCTTTGAAATGGTGTGGGTGGGCATTAACTGATATTGGTTCTAGAGAATAGATCATGAAACCTGTCACATTCATCTCAGCAGAGAGGTTAGGGAAGGTGGAGGACCACTGAGGTTGGAGCTTTCAGACATTTTCAAGTACAATTACAGCAGGTATTTTTGTTTAGATGCTTTTCTACCTTTAAAGAAAGCCCCACTTTAGGTTAAGGGTGGTGGATTATATCTAGAAACAATGATTATGATGATGATGATGATAAGTAGCATTCCTTTATCTCTTTAAGGTTTGCAAAGAGCTTTACAAATGGATGTAAAGACAAAAGATATCAATAAATTTTAATTTGAAGTAGGGATAGGGATTAGACATTTATACAGGAACTTCCAAATGAGGACACTTCTTTTACCAATGCAGGTTGACACTTCCTTTGCAGATTAATCTTAAAACAGTTATTTTTAAAAAGTAGTATTTGTTCAAATGATGATGGTCAACCTAGGCCAACTTTCAGCTAAGAAATCTATTATAAGCCAAAATGTTTTTGGGATATCTGTCACTGAATGCGTTGTGTGGCTGTCCTTCATTCTTGAAAGGAACAAAATGACATCACTACATTAGAGTCAACTATGGCTGATCAGACCAATATGAGCTTAGAATGTTCTACCACAATTCAGGCACAAATAGTCCATAGTAATATTTAGGGCGGATTCTCTAAATTTGCACATCCTGCATTTCCTTTGCTCTGTTTCAATTCTCCTTTGCTCATATAGCAGAGCACCTTCTCTGATGTGGGCATGCCATGCTGAGCAGTTCTATGCCAGTGTCTCCCATGTCACAGATCAATTTCAAAGTTCTTAAGAGAGACCTTGAGAGGTCCCAAAGGGAAGAAACAAATCTTATGCTCTAATTCCTGAATTCTCTCTTTCATCCTGATGAAAAGGGAGAATCAGCCTACCAACCAGCTATAATAATTTCTTCTCTCTCCCTCTTCTCCTGTCTATATCTCATTTCATCCATTCATCCATCCATCCATCCATCCATCCATCCATCCATCCATCCATCCATCTAGACAAGAAAGACCAGACCCAAGATTTCTTCAGTGTTCAGAACTTTTTATGAAGAGCTTCCTCCTCCAATAAGCATCAGCCATTTCTTTGCCTAGTCTTATAGAGATGTCTGAGTCCACTGAGAGGTTAAGTGACTGGTTTGGTGCCCTTAGCTAATACATATTTTTATCAGTGAATCCAAGTGTCCCTGATGTTATGCCTGCTGCTTTTCAGGAATAATAACTCACATTTATGTCAACTTTTAGGGTCACATATTTCCTCACAATGGCTCAAAGAGGTAGACAGTAAAAGAATCGTTATCTCCATTATACAGACATATAAACTGAGAGCTAAGTTAAGTGACATGTTCAAAATCACATACTTTGCAAGTGGTTGAACTAGGATTCGCTCAAACTCAATATCTCCCATTTCAAATCTTGTGTTCTTTCTTCCATACTCTGCTCAATTTAGATGTAAACCAAATTATATGGGATCCCTTACCACCCGAGTGTAATGGAGATAGCTGAGTCCTAGGCAGTTCAGGGGATGCTTCGTGTGTTTCCCTTTCCCCACTGAATTATATCTCCTTCGGAGATTCTGTTTTGGGGAATATGCCAAGCTGCCTCATGGTGTGTGCAACAAGGTAGCAGGACCTGTGCCTCAGTGGAAATGATTTCCTATTTCTCTTCTGTTCCTCCTTCCTTTATCATTTCTTTTTCCCATTCATTTCTGTGGTTCCCACCCCACTACTCTCCTCTCAGCATTACTAGGTACAAATAGGATAGACATCGAGCTAATCATTAGAAAACAGCTTCCTATGAAGCATCAGATTTCCTAAGAACTTTTCACACTATAGAGATCTTTGTGACCTTGGGCAAGTTAATTGACCACTCTAAGCCTCAGTTTTCTCTTTTGACAAATGTGGGGTAGGAGACCAATGTCTACTCTCTAAGGTCTTTACTATGTCATAGAGCACACACAGAAACACTAATCATAAGAATCTGGCAGAAGAGGGGTGGCTAGGTGGCGCAGTGAGTAGAGTGCCGGCCCTGGAGTCAGAAGGATCTGAGTTCGGATCTGACCTCAGACACTTAACGCACACAAACAAAAAAAAACCTAGCCGTGTGACCTTGGGCAAGTTGCTTAACCCCAATTGCCCTCCAAAAAAAAAAAAAAAGCAAAAAAAAAAATGGAATCTGGCAGAAGAGAATAACTATTGCTAAATTACAATTGCTTCTGACTACCAGTCCTGAATTAGAAAAACAAACAAACCTCTTTTTCCTGTCTGTGAGTTGTTTGTCAATTTCATTGTAAGCTTTGTACCCACCAGTGTTCAGCTGATGGACCCACCTTCCTACCTGTTTAGTAACTCATTTGTACTTCTGTCCTATGAAGTAATTCCTGTGTCAATATTTCTGAGATAAATTTGCCCTTTGGTAAAGGATGTGAACATCTATGATCATGGATTTAGGAATGAAAAGACCTCAGAGGTCATAAGTCCTGTGTTCTAGTGTATGGATGAGCATGGTTTGTGTTGGGGGTGGTGGTGATGGAGGTGGTACAGTTTCTGTTATTTAGAGCAGACTCATGACAGGAAAATCATTCTAATAGAGTTTAATGTCTCTCCTGAACACTCTTTCCTCCTAAGTATGTTCATGAACTCTTAAATATTATATGCTTTTATTCAATTTCTTTATTGGTACTAAATGTAGGGAATAAATGTTTTGTGATCTACACATGTCTGAAACCATGGGAAGACCTTATCCAATAGACATAGTTTAAAAAGTCTGACCT
The DNA here is from genome assembly GCA_011680675.1 of Gymnobelideus leadbeateri. NCBI lineage: Eukaryota > Metazoa > Chordata > Mammalia > Diprotodontia > Petauridae > Gymnobelideus > Gymnobelideus leadbeateri. The sequence goes on along the minus strand of WOXC01001440.1, from coordinate 113,873 downwards.
TCCCAACCCCAATAATTATTCACTGGATCTGAAACATTCTGTATAGAAGGGTGTAAAATGAGTAGGAAGTTGCAATGCCTGTTTCAAAACTGGGTTTATGCAACATTGAGCCTGATTTATAATTTGGAAAATCCATCTAGGTTGTGCCTATAGTTGCAGGTAACTTTCTTTGACAGTTGCCTCTTGATTACTTTATCCATTATATAGGAAAAGAAAGAAAATTGACAAGTTAACTTAGCTTGCTCAGTATTTGTCATGTTAACAACTTTGTGTGTTCATACTGTGGGCTTGGAATTTATCCTAAAGCAAGTGGGGTAACCCAGCATCCTAATTTTTTTTTAAAAATTGTTTTCTTGCAGGAATCAGAGAATACTAAGTTATGTTCCCTCTATTCCTTCCGAAATACCTCTACCTCACCACATAAGCCTGACGACGGGGGTCGGGACCGAGAGATAATGACCAGTGTCACTTTTGGAACGCCAGAGCGCCGCAAAGGGAGCTTGGCAGACGTAGTGGACACATTAAAACAGAAGAAGCTGGAAGAGATGACCCGGACTGAGCAGGAGGGTATGTATGGAATAAGACTGGGACACCTTCTTCTTCTTTTTTTTTCTCTTCTTCTGAAGATTCCAGGCCTTAAAAAAATGTGTGGGATTTCAAGAGCCAGAGAAGTGCATAATTGGCAATAGCTGGGAAAAAAAAAAGTTATTCAGAGGTTACCATGGTGATGGCAGATTGTGATCCATTAGGAGTGTTAAGCAGATAGCTCTGTTTTTCAAAAACTTTCTGCTTTTTTACGTTGTGCTTATGATAACAAAGTGAGAGTTTAAAGCCTCACCCTTTAAAAAAAGTTACTTTGGCCATTTTTCTAGCTGAAAACTTTTTACTTTTCCATTTATAGCTCTTTCTTTTTAAATAATTTTATTTTTGGGAAAATTAGATTTAAAAAAAATTGAATAAGACCTCAACAAACTGATTTGTCTTCATCCCAGGAATTCCTTATTTTAGTTACTTCCAACTTTGATAATTTTTAAGACCTGGAATATCTTAGAAAAATTCCCCATCCACTCAAGGGTCCATTCAATTCTAACTGAATTAATCCTTGAGGTTCAGAGGATCAAATGAGACTAATCAACCTTTGCACAATCACTGAAGTTCAGAATCAAATGGGAGTAATTTTTTAAAAAATGCTCCAACCAGAAAACAAACATGATCTATGTTCTGTATATACCAATGTACTGGCAGTATTGCATAGTAGATAGAGCAATGACTGTATTTGGAGTTAGAAGATGTAACCTCACATCCCAACTGTCCTAACTGCTTCCTCTATGATCTTTGGGGAAGTCACATGACCTCTCTAGGGCTTAGTTTCTTTCTTTGTACCATGAGGGGAGGGGTTGGATTATCAGATCACTAAAGTCCTTTCCAAATCCTATGAAACCCAACAGCACCAAAGCTTCTTGAAGGCAGCCATCATTTTTTGTTTTGTCTATTTTCATTGTCTAGTGTGGTAGCTTGCACGTTGGCTAGAATATGATATATTTTATCCACAGTGTTGGATGATAGGGTACAATTTTAATTCTGTAATGTCTACTTTCAAGTACTGAAAGAATCCAAGCTTGAAAGCACAGGATAATAAACAGCTTTGGACTTATTAGTCATTTAAGTTCAGTACAGAATAACCTCATTTATCCATCATTTCCCAATGAGAGTTCTATGTAAGGGAACTTTGCAGAACCTTATCCCTTTCAGTTTCCAATTTTGAACCAAATTTCAACATTTTTTGTGTGTGGATATCTTTCTAAAATGTGTCACACTCATTTGTCTTAATAAGTCGATAATATTGAACCCAAATCTAATCGTTTCTTGGCAACTCAGGATCATCCTTGTAAGTTGTTGTTGTTTGTCCTTCATTCTTGAAGAGGACCATGACATCATGGAGGTGATGCCATGACATGCAAGTGAATGTGTATCCTTCTAAGTATCAGTTATTGGACTGGCCTATAATGCAGTGATACCTACAGGGGCGAGTGAGGTGTGTAGACTTATTTACTCTTCCACCAAATGGCCTCAGGCAGCTGTGCTATCATATTTCTGTTTCCTCATTTCCTATTAGATCTCTAGCTTTAACTTGTGATTGTCAGTGTAGTTACCTTGACTAGCACCTCTCCCCTGCTTCTAATTTGTTTCTATTTTACTGTTGGACTGGAAGATCAGGTATCTGAACTCATTAGAATTGTGTATAAAATAAATACAAACAAGTTCTGAGAGACTAAGGCTGAGGTATGAGAAGATGATGAAACTTGGTGCTCAAAAATAAATGTCTTGAGATTCTGGACCCTAAAGCTGTTTGTCATTCTTCCTGATTCTTGGATGAGCTGAAGGGACCTAAGGTTCCCAGATCAATGATCTTTGATTAAGTGATGTATTAATATCTTTCCTTCCTTCCTTCCTTCCTTCCTTCCTTCCTTCCTTCCTTCCTTCCTTCCTTCCTTCCTTCCTTCCTTCCCTCCTTCCTTCCTTCCTTCCTTCCTTCTTCAGTTGCCATTGAAAGAATATTTTAATTGTCCAGAACTTTAGCTATTTAAAAAAATAAACAGTTTTATGATTAGAATTTCCTACTAGTAGGGAGTGACTTCTCAGTATTTTCCCTGATGTGAAAAGTGTTAATTTTTCTGTCCTTCCTCTTAATTAATATAGACTACAGTTGGTTTGGTATGAGAGAGGCACTTACATTAGTAAGAAGAGCTTACTCTTGGATGAATGTAAGAGTCTCCCATCACTTTATATTCCTATAAGAGAAGAAAATTTAAAAAAAATATATATATATACTTTATTTTCACAGCATAGATTTTGGACCTCAAAAATTAAGATATTTTAATATGTCTTAATTAAAAGAAGGACAGCTAAGTGAAGCAGTAGATAGAGCACCAGGCTGGGAGTCAAGGAGACCTGAGTTCAAATCTAGCCTCATATATTTACTAGCCGTGTGACACTGGGCAAGTCACTTTACCCTGTTTACTTTGGCTTGCTCATCTGTGAAAAGAACAGAAGGAAATGGCAAACTACTTCAGTATCTTTGCCAAGAAAACCCCAAATGGGACCACAAATAGTCAAATACAACTGAAAGGACTGAACAACAACAACAACAACAACAAAATGTAAAGAAATACAAAGTAGTCTCTTCTTTCTGGGACTCAATGTTAGTCCTATGGTACTTATTACTTCCTATCTTTTTTTTATGAGACAGTTTTATTTATTTATTTATTTATTTTTAAACAAATGCTTTATTAACTTCTGTTTTACATCATTCATTTCCGCCAGATTTTGAGTTACAATCATTTTCCCCCGTTTTTCCCCTACCCACCCTCCCAGAATAGCAGTCCCCCAAGATATCACTTCCTCCAATCTGCTCTCTCCCATACCTTCTCCCATACCCCCTTCGACTTTTCCATTACAGCAAGGTGAATCTTTGTGTCCCAATGCCTGCACATCTTATCTCCCTATTACAAGCAAAAGAGTATTAATAACAGTATTTATATATATTTGAAACATTTAATGTTATGACCTCAAATTTCAGATCCATTTCCTTCCTCCCTTGTCACCCATTCCCTCTTGGGAGAAAAGCAATTCAGTATATGTTGTACATGTCTAGCTATGCAAAACATTATCATAGTAGATATATTGTACAAGGCTGCTTATAATTCCCTCCCACTCATCCCACCCCCCACCTGGTCCATTCCCTACATGATCCTGTCCCTCTTCTATAGTGGGTACTTCCAACCTCCCCTCCCCCAAGGATGCCCTCCCATCCATCATCCCTCCTCTCATCCCCCTTCCCCCTATTCTGCTGCAGGTTGAGATATCCCATTTAGTATGTATGTCATTCTCTCCCTGAACCAAATTCAATGAGAATGTGGTTTTGCCTTTTTGCCTTTCTATTCTCCCCCTCCCTTGCAGCCACTTCCCCTTGCTTCTTCTACATGAGATAGTTTACCCTACCCTGTCTTTCCCCATCTCCTCTTGCCACTTTCCTCTCTCACCTCATAATTTCATCCCTTGATTATCCTCCCTTCCCAACAAATTCAACCTATGCCCTCTATCCATATATAACTGTAACCATATACACACACATTCACATATGTATTCATATGACCACATACCCTTCTTCCATTATTTTCATAGTGAGAAAGATATCATCAGTCACAGTTATTGCTTTTCCATATAGGAATGTAAATAGTTCAACTTTGATAAGTTCCTTTTGATTTCTTTTCCCTGATTACCTTCTCAGGCATCTCTTCCTTCTTGTGTCTGGATGTCAAATTTTCTATTCAATTCTGGTTTTTTCCTCAAGAATGCTTGAAAGTCCTCTATTCCACTGAATGACCATATTTTCCCCTGAAACAAAATACTCAGTTTTGCTGGGTAGGTGACCCTTGGGTTCATTCCCAGTTCTTTTGCCCTCTGGAATATCATATTCCATGCCCTTCGATCCCTCAGTGTAGAAGCTGCCAGGTCCTGGGCTATTCTGATTGTGTTTCCACAATATTGAAATTGTTTCTTCCTGGCTGCTTGTAGTATTTTCTCCTTGATCTGGGGATTCTGGAACCTGGCTATGATATTCCTGGGAGTTTTCTTTTTGGGATCTTTTTAAGGAGGTAATCTGTAGATTCTTTTAACCTCTATTTTGCCCTCTGGATCTAAAACATCAGGGCAATTTTCCTTGAGAATTTCTTGAAGGGTGATTTCTAGGTTCTTTCTTTGATCATGGCTTTCAGGTAGTCCAATAATTTTTAAATTGTCTCTCCTGGATCTATTTTCCAGGTCAGTGGTTTTTCCCATGAGATATTTCACATTGCCTTCTAATCTTTCATTTGTTTGTATCTGCTTAACAGCATCTTGATTTCTCATAAAGTCACTAGCTTCCATTTGCTCCAGTCTAACTCTGAAGGAATGAATCTCCTCAGTGAACTTTTGAGATTCTTTTTCCATCTGGCAAATTCGACTTTTTAAGGCATTCTTCTCCTCATTGCCCTTTTGGGCCTCCTTTGCCATTTGAGTTAGTCTACTTTTTAAGGTGTTGTTTTCCTCGGTCAGGCTGTGGACCCTCATTTCATACTTTTCCTGCATCCTTCTCATTTCTCTTTCCAATTTTTCCTCCACTTCTCTTATTTGATTTTTAAAGTCCTTCTTAAGGTCCTCTATGGCCTGCAACCCGCTCATGGTTTCCCCTGGGGCTTTTGGAGCAGGACTTCTGACCTCACAGTCCTTTTCCCGCTCTATGTCCCCAAAATAGGAGTCTAGGGTTGCATTTTTCTGTTTCCTTTGCCTTGGCACATTGCCACTTAATTACTTGACTTTTGGGCTTGTTGCCACACTATGGCTTTTGCTGCCAGATAGGGGAATTTTCGTCCCGAACGTGTGGTAGGGCAACTTCCGTTTCTGGCAAGCTTTAAACCCACCCATGACTTCCACCCCAGATCACAATCCAGATCCAGGGAGGTTATAGCAAGAGTGATTACCCCCCAAGACTGATCGCTGGATCTCCCTACAGTTCGCAGGCCAGGAGCTGGAGCTGCCTCTGAAAACTACAAAATGGCGTGTCTCCTCAGAGGCTTCTAGCCCCCAGGGGAGGAAGCCGATGCATTCCCCAAATACTGGTCCCAAAGTCCATAGGGCACTAACCTCTCACTTTGTCCTAGGCATGTCTAAGTTGATAATTCTGGAGTCGCCACAGCTGCTGGTGTTCTGGGGTCCCTCCAGCCGGCTGCTGGCCCTGCCGCCCTGGGGCTAAAACCTCGGTTCACGTGGACCTGTGCTCGGCTCAGCTTGGCTGGGCTTGGCTCCCTAAGCTCTGCGCACTGCCGGCTCCCAGACCGCTGCGCTGGTCCTTCCTGCAGGGCTGCTGGGCTGTCCTCAGCGGGAGGTTAGCTTCTCTGTGTCATTCTGTGGGTGCTGGGGCTCCAGAAGTTGTTCAGTGTTCCCTTTTACATAGTTTGGAGGGAATCTGGGGGCAGAGTGGCTTGGATGAGCTGTTTCTACTCCGCCATCTTGGCTCTGCCCCCCTATTACTTCCTATCTTGTATTATGGTTAATTTTGTATTTACCTTATCTCCCCTATAGGACTTTAAGTGTTTTGAGGGGCAGGGATTGAGCTTTATAGAGATTTGTATAGTGCTCCTGTAAGCCTTGCACATGGCAGATAATTGACATAAATATTTGTTAAATTAATAGAAGAGGAGAACTAATAGGGTATCAAAAGATATGCCTACACCACTTAAGCAAAATGTTGATCCTCACTAAAAGTTCTGCCTTTTTTTTTTGTTTTGTATTTGCTTTTGCCCCTCTATTTGCATTTTGTTTTATAATTGTTGAAAGTTACTCTTTATTTATTTATTTTAGAAACAGACTAGAAGTGGAATGTTTCCTTATGTGTGCACTAACACTGATGCCAACCATTTCATGTATCAAGCAAGATGGATAAAAGAGTATTGGAGGACACCTTAGAGGTCATTGAGCTGCAAACCATCATCTTCTAGATGAAGAAGAGAGGATCTAGACTGGAGGAGGGATTATTTACTGGAATTGTCGTTAAGACTCTTGTCTCTAGTATATAGTTGACTATAACATTCTGTCTCTCAATAGGTAATATAGTAGTCTTTGGAATTAGATGACCTAGTTTTGTATCTTGGTTCTGCAATTTGCTTACAGTGTGACCTTGGACAAGTCACTTCACCTTTCTGGCTCTCTGGGTTTTTTGGTTTGTTTTTTTGTATTATTTTGGTTGTCATTTCAGTCATGTCTGTCCTTTTGTGATTCCATTTGGGGTTTTCATAGCAAAGATACTGGAGTGATTTGACATTTCCTTCTCCAGCTCATTTTACAGATGAGGAAACTGAGGCAAAAAGGATTAAGTGACTTGCCCAGGGTCACACAGCTAGTGTCTAATACCAGATTTGATCTCTGGTTCTCTTGAATCCAGGGCTGGTGTTCTACCTAGGCACCACCTAGGCATTCTCTGCAGGACTGGATCTATTTTTAAGAGTCCTTCCTACACTAAATCCTTTGAATTTCCGGACTGAAAGAAATAGTTTTGGTAAATCAACCCATTATTCAGTGGTTAGCTAGTTAGCTTTTCTTTTCTAGAAATGACCTCCTCAAATCAGGATCTTTTTATGGCATTAGGCAATAAATATCTATTAAGGACCTTCTATGTGCTAAGTATAAGAGCTACAGAGACAAAAAAGAAACATTCTGTTCCTTCAAAAAGCTTATATTCTACAGAAGGTGGGTTGCGGGTATGGTGTTCAAACACAAAGCTACATACAAAATAAATATGAAGTTATTGGAAGGAGAGAAATCAACTCTGTGTGTGTGTGTGTGTGTGTGTGTGTGTGTGTGTGTGTGTGTGTGTGTTGGAGGAGGGTACTCAGATGTATTCGGAGTCGGGCTTTGAAGGAAACAAGAAATGGTAAGAGACAGATGTTAGGAAAGAGTGCACTCCAGATTTAGGAGAGAGACCACCCATGAAAAAGCATGGAAGTGGGAGATGGAATTAATAAATTTCAGGACATCGTGGTCTAGTGGTTAGAGTACTAGAGCTGGAGTCAGGAAACTTGGGCTCCCTTCCTATCTGAGACATGTAATAGCTGTGTGACCCTGGGCAAGTCACTAAATTAGGATTAATAATCCTTGTACTACCTCCCTCACATGCTTGTTCTTCCTGGAGGTGTTTTTCTTGGAAGGCAGTAGTACCCTTGGCAGCAGTTTGGTACCTGGAGTTGCCCAGTAGTGAGTTTCAGTGTAAGCCTGATCTTGTCTTGAATAGGAATCTAATGCAGACAATTTAAATTCTTCCGTGAAAAAGAGAGAGAAAACAAATCTAACTTTTAAAACAGCTGTTAGTCTAGTGAAGTTGGTTGGGGTGGGCAGCAAGGCTCTGATTGAGAGCTCCAGGTTAAAATCCTTCCAGTCTCAAACCCCTTCAGCTGTGATTAAGTGATGCATTTTTGTTCTCCTTGTATCGCCTGTTCTTGTTCCCAGTGTAGCTGGGCCCTATCATAAGCAGCACTTGTCAGAAAATGAGTACTTTTAAAAAGACTTTTTTATGTCTAAATACATATATTTAATCAGAGGGTCCTTTGGCTTCTGAAAATAAGTTGTCTAATGAGAATTTCATCTGAGCAGCTGCGACTGAGGAGGTCAACAGGCATTGCCTAGGAGAATATGGCCCAGCTGGTTAAATCTGGTTGATGGTCAAGTGCTTCTTGTAATCCAGGACCGTCTGTTTGTAAAGGAAAGAGTGAGTGCTGCAGCATAATGTACAGCTGTTTTAATCTCTCTTTAATAATAGTGCTCCCAGCCAATATCATGTCTTGTGTATTATATCACCCAAAATCCCGTCCTGGTCAGCATGAATTCTCCTCTGGGTCAGGTTCTGGAGTTTGGGGCAAAGGGCGCAAAAGGCATTATGCCTCTCCTCATTAGCGACAGGCAGTTTTTGCTGTTCGTTATTACTTGCCTTTGTAATGAAACTGTACCTTTCAACAGGCTGCCCCTCCTTCATTCAGCACTGAGATGTGGCAAGGGCTGGGGGACAGAGTTAGGGAGTGGCGGGAGCCCCATCAGTACCAACATTCAACCTCACAGAGAATGTTCGAGTGGGAGATTTCGGTCCAACTCGTCAGTGAGGGCTGAGATGAGAGCATTTGTCCAGTAGAGCTTTGGACTCTGAGTTGCTGTGATAATGAAACAGTTTGGATTCATTTCAATATTCTTGTTGAGAAGGGACGAGAACACTTGGGCTTTGAATTCCTACTGGGGTATGCTTTCCAATGCCTTATGCAGCTGTTTCTCAGCACAGGAATGAGCATGTGTGGATGTGTGTATCTGATGGATTGTTATCAGGCTGCACATCTTTAGGCAATTTGGTTATATCTATACATGTGCACACGCTGCAGTATATTTAGTAAGGACGTAGATTGGCGCATATTACTCATCTGATAACCTTCAACATACTGGAAAGCTGTGTTATGTAATTGAAAAAATGAACCATCTCACAGGAAGGAGTTTTGAAGGGTTTTTATGGGGGAAAATCATCATGGAAACTCATTTAGGACCTAAGGCAAGTTTGGCACACAATTTCGGGTCCTAGTTCCTGAGCACTGACCCCATGATTGGAAAGCTATCCTTGTCTTTCAGTAGAAAGAAGATTTTTTATTTCTCCAAATGAGCTCCTGATTCCAACTCATAGGAATGTGTGTTCTCTGGACATTTGTGTGCTGGCTGTGGAAGATGTGGAATGTGACTGTGTGAGTGACAGAGCTCAATAGATTCCTGCAAGACTCTTCAGATAACATGTAATGAAGAACCATGCTTTCCTGATGAAAAGGAATTTTATATTTAAAAAAAAGCCCATGAAAGAGTTCAGCATTCAGGCAAGGGCAACACAAATAAGCATTTTTAAGGGGACACTTTAATGCTGTTGCTTTTTCCCATTGTTTTGACTGTATTGATGAAGCATCCGGTGCTCTCTGCCTGAAATCCCCTCCTTTCTATTTCTCATTCATGATTTTGAATGGAAGGCCACTTTAGGTCATGGGAGAAATTGGAAAGGTTTAGAAATTTTGCATAAGAAAATAAGAAATACATTGAGTATTCATTGTAAAATGTCTAGAATTCTTCTCTCAAATATATTAGGCATTTCAAATTCTCGAACTGCCATAGTTTCCCAAGACCAGCTATCCTCTTAACCCAGAATGAAATAATGCAGATCTCTGAAGTAAGGAGGATGCAGTTTTGTCAAATTAATATTATTTTATTATTATTATTTTGAGTGGGACTGGAATATTTTCTCCTGACTCCCCTGTTTGGTAGACTCTCTGTTATGGTTGTGACAAATTCTTACCTGGAATCTAAGTCATTAAAATGTTCAAAGAAGCAGGTTTTCCTAAAGTTCTGTATACTGATGATTGGTGTTTTTTTTTTCAGATTGACCCAGTAGCTTTGCTTGCCATGTCTTTTGAGTCACTCACATTCAGCCTTATTTTGGGGATGAAGTGAATCCTGTTGCTATTGATTTCTTTACAACATGATAAACCAATTAGAAGATCTTTGGTGAACAGCTTTTGCATCCCCAGTCATTCTGGAGACACAAGAGTTGGCTTGTGTTGACATATTTTTGGCATGTCCATCCATTTATAGCCTTGGAGATGCTCTTTTGGTTCTAGTACCTCTCCCCAGTATTCTCAGCATCCTTTTGTATGGGCTCAGGACTGAAAAATTGCCTTGGGTTGTCATGCTGCCATGAGAAGAACACGCTGACCCTGGAGTCAGAGAGCATGGGTTGAAATCCTATCTCTATAACCTACTATTTCATGTTTTCATATCTATAAAATGAAGGTTCTGGACTAATGTCTAAGGCCACTCCGAGCCTGAAATATCTGATCTCAGATTTTCATCTACTCATTCATTCATTTCCAAATTCTGCTGGCATGGCTTCTTTTTTGGGGATGCTGAGAAATTATTTAGAAGACTCTTTTCTTCTGGTTTTTTTTTTTCATTGCCTACACAACAAGGAATGACTGGAGTTCCTTTTTCCAGACATTGGAGACTGCTTTCTGGCACATAGAGATACTTGGGTCTTGTCTGCAGTTTTCGAATGGATCCCATATGATTTGCATTTTCCCAAAAGCTAGGTTGTATTTCTACTTCTGCTGCTTATTTCCTGTGTGACCATGGACATCCACTTAATCATTCAGAGCCTTAGCTTTCAAATCTGCAAAATGAGCCAACTGGATCAGAGGCCCCCCAAGCTCTTCGCCTTCTCTCACCCTCACCTGTGATCCTGTGATCATTGATTCCCTGAAGCAGCCACTTTCAGAGTCCATTTGGACCATGTGATGATAGGACAGAGGAGATGATTCTCATGCTGTTTGCCTCCTTCCTCACACATGGTTTAGGTGAAAACAGGTGGGGGGGAGTGAAAGGGAAGGCAACAAAAAGAGAAAATTTTCTGTTTTTCTCCATTCTTCACCAAGCAAAGCAAGCTGGTAAAAAGTTTCCAGTCTTGTAGTGTTTGGTGGTGATGGTGGGGGTGGTGATGGTGGTGGTGGTGGTGGGGTGTGTGTGTGTGTGTGTGTGTGTGTGTGTGTTCGCGCGTGCATGTGTGAAAGCTTTAGCTGACTGTATCTTTTGGTTTCCACCTTCCTCTAAATTTCCAGCCCAGTTTCCTTTTTATCACGAGGCCTTTCAGGTGGCCCTCACAAAAGCCCTTTGATGGACCCTTCAGTGCAATTTTCCTTTTTCCTTTTGTTGTCTCTTAATAGAGTGTCTTCAACCCTTATCCCAACTCAGAGTACTCCTGGATTTTCATTCTTCCTTCCCCTGGACCATGATTACTAGGTTCGTTAGAGAACACATTTTTTTTCTTTTGATCTCTAATGTCCTCCTACTGTTGTGTTATGGGGTCCAACCCAAGGGATGGTTTTTGAATTAAAGGGATTCTTGATCTCTAACACTTAGCTCCTTAAATAGCTTTCAACAATTTCTTCCTTAAGCACCTACTTCTAGGCCCAACATGCTATAATAACACACACAGTAGGTGCTAAATAAATATGTGTGAGATGAAATAATTGTACTTGGCCTGATATTAATGGCTATGAATAATGTTCTGGCAAGTCACTTGTGACCCTGGGGGAATCTTTTCACCTTCTCTGGCCTCAGTTTACTCCTCCTCTGGAATTGAGAGTTTAGACTAAGTGGTATCTAAGTTTCCCTCCATCCTGGATGTTCAAATGTACAATTTTCTATTCCAATAGCTCAGTGATAGCCAGAGTCCTTCACTCCATCTGCACCACAATCTTCAATTCAACAACCATTTATTAAGCATCTTATGAGACAGTGGAAGGAGTATGTAGTTTGGAGCCAGGACATGCAGGTTTTATTCTTGCTTCAGCCCTTTAATCCCTAGGTGAATGTGGTCAGTCAGTTTAATCTACTTGGGTCTCAGATTCCTGAGCTACAAAGTGAGATGGTTGCCGTTCCTTCATATTCTACAGTTATGATCCTTTGGTTTTCTCTGTTCCAAGTGCTGGAGATTCAAAGTTAGACATATCCCCACTTTTTACGATTTTTGGAGGGCAATTGGGGTTAAGTAACTTGCCCAAGGTCACGCAGCTAGGTTTTTCCGTTTGGGTGTGCGTTAAGTGCCTGAGGCTGGATCCAAACTCAGGTCCTTCTGACTCCAGGGCCGACTCACTGCGCCACCTAGCCACCCCATATCCCCACTTTTTAAAGGAGTTTGTGAAATCTCACTAGTGCAAAGAGGTTTGGATCAGCTTAATTAATTTACTTCTACTAGAAACTATAGTTTAGTGCCTGTAAGAATTTGACATCAGTTCTTGTCTTGATTGTAACTCCTGGATAGGTTGGGTGGCCTTGACCAAAGCATTTCATATCCCTTAATTTCCTACTTCCATTGTCTTTCACGTTCCTTCTAATTCTACCAGTCTGTGATTACTGTTTAGAGAATTTGTATTTAAACTGGAGAGTCAGTTTTCCCTCTGTAGCAATGTTTAGATTTGAAGAACTGCAAGTGGTTAAAGTCACCTCCATGTTCTGCTTTCTTCCCTTAAGACTGTTCTTGATTTTTCTTAGCCTCTACTTTCTGATGTCTAGATCTTTGTTGGGGACACAGAGCTGAAAGTTGTCATCAGATTTTTATACCTGTTGAATGCTGTGTTTCTTGATCTAGCCACTTAAAACTGGTCCATTCTAGGCAGCACATAATTTCAGAAATGGTCAAATAGGCATGATACCAATAGACCATCAAGTACCATGTCCTGGCAAAGGGAAAAGGCTCTAAATTCTAGGAAAAGAACACACTAAAACTGAGAGTAAAGGGTCTTGGCCATTAGCTTTGGAAATAGCACTTGTTATTGACCATTCTGGCATGTGCTTTTAAAGTATAGACATCTTTTAGTGGAAGGGCTGAAGTATCAGATCTCTAGTAGTGACTAACAGTGTATGAGTATAGGGAGGTTTTCCCCCTGGGAATACCCCGGCACCTGAATTGGCACCTTTCTACTAACCAAAGCAGTCTATTTATCTCTTGCATTTTGGGATGATGTCATGCTCATACAAGAAATTGCCAGGATGTTATAGAAATGGGTCCTTACATAGTGACCTGCGGCAAGATCTTACTAGAGGGCCCTTGTTACTCCTTAGAAGGAAACAGAACGGCCAGACCAAAAAGCACTGCTGTAGGGTCTGTGTTCCAAGTCTTATGATGACACTATGGTCTTAAATAGGAAGGTTTTGGGAAACAATATGGAAGTGTGCATAAAGGCTGACCTTGTTGCTTCTGTGACACATCTCTGTTATCAGGGGTAAGTCACCCCACCATTGCCCCAGGCAGCTCTCTCAAATCCTACCTTATGCCCCCTTTCCACTTCTTTACAGAGTCAAGGAGTTGCAGGTGTGTATGAGGGAAGGAAGTTTCCATACCTAAAGTTCCCTATACCAATGAAGTCAGAAACTCCAACATGACCTACCTGTCAAAGCTGCTCCTCTGTTACTATGAAAAATAGTTGTACCAAGGATCATTGAAAACCACTGGTAGCCCTGGAGTTCTCTGTGTTTTATTATTACTCTCCCCATTCTTTTTGAATATGTGATAGTTCACAGACCTGTAACACTTCCCAGACCTAGAGGGTTTAGGACACCCTTTTTCACAATAACCCTGTGGGGGGAGGGGGGCTAAATATAATGAAAATGGAGGAAGAGGAAGAAATGAGACAAAGAGAGATTATGTGGTTTGCCTAAGGTCACACAGCAACTATCTGGCAGAAAAGTCAAACACAAATCTCCTACCCTCAGCCCTCCTCTTTCCACTACACATTGCTGGCTCCATGCTTTACAGGAGCACTGGCCACTTTTGTAGTCCGTACTTTTGGAAACCAACTGGTCATCTATCTAGTTCCTTTCATCTCCAATGCCTGGGGTTAGAGTCCTTTCCCATGTTCAGTTTTCATTGTCCTTCCCTTTCTCTAATTGGCTCACTTTCTGTTCTTACCTCTTCTCTGCTGCCCCCTTTCTCCTGGGCACCCTGGAGCAGCTCAATCTGGTGAGAGGTCTGTGCTCACTGGTTCCTTCCTCTCTTTCCCACTGCTCCTTGGTCTTCCCACAGACTGTCCTGATCACTTTCCACTTCTCCCCTCCACCCTCACCCCAATTTGACCCAGTAATTTTTCTGGGTTACTAGGTTAACCAAGTCATCTTAGCACTGTTCTGGCTTTCTGAATATTTACCTACAGCTTCCCTGGTCCTCTTTCAGCTTCCTTTTATGTGTCATCTTCCCTCCTTAGAATGTAAGCTCCTGTAGGGCAGGGGCTTTCTTTTTGCTGGCATATGTTTGTATTAGCACAGCTTGTGGCACCTAATAAGTGCTAGTCAAGGCTGACTTGATGTGGCTTTTGAACCCACAGGGTCTGTATCTATCTGGAGGGTGTGTATTTGCTCTTTGGGAGCTCCCTGCTGAGTCCTGAGGTCAGCAAACAGAAGCAGATTGACTTTTCTGTTTCCTCTAGCACCCTGCCCTACACTGTGCTGCTATTCAGCAAAGGTTGTGCCTTTGAGGTCTCAGTCTGTGCTGTTCTGTAGGGAAGCCAGGGGAGCCAAGAGATGGTGATGAAGAGAGAGAGAGGACACTCCAGGCATGGAATTTTCCTAAACCTTTGAGTAATCCTTCTTTCATGATGCCGCAAGTGGTTCCTGATCCTTCCTCCCCCACCAGTTGGTAACCTTCTCTCCCTCCTCAGATTATCCTCAGTATATTGAATCCCCTCCCAAAAGAATGTGAACCCCTTGTGGGCAGGGACTGTTTCTTGTGTCTTGGCTTCCCCAGTGCTTAGAACATAAGTGCTAACATCTGTTGAGTTGAATAGTGGAGGTCAGTGCTCAGGAAAATCTGGGCTTTGACAACCAGAGGGCATGCTTTTTTGAATCCAAAGAATTATTTTGTGTGGGAAGTGGTTCAGTCCTTCAGTCAACAACACAGGAGAGTTTTTTTTTTTTTAAAGCAATTGGGGTTAAGTAACTTGCTCAAGGTTACACGGCTAGTCATTATTTATGCGTGGGTGCTCATTTTCTGAGGCCGGATCTGATCTCGGGTCATCCCAACTCCGAGGCTGGAGCTCTTACTCACTGCGCCACCTAGCCGCCCCTTTAGGGCAATTGGGGTTAAGTAACTTGCCCAAGGTTACACGGCTAGGTTTTTGTTTGTGTGGATTAAGTGTCGGAGGCCGGCTCCGAACTCAGGTCCTTCTGATTCCAGGGCCGGCGCTCTATTCACTGCGCCACCTAGCCACCCCCACAGGAGAGTTTTTGTCGTGTGAAGAGGGAGTGAGGGGCTTCCTCTCCTCTATTCATCTGATATTTAAAGCCCAGTTCATCTACCACCTCCTTCATGGACCTTACTTGATCAGAGGTCCAATGTAGTTTGCCACAGGCCTATATAATACTATTGATGTTATTCTCTGTTTTATGTCATGATAAACCATGCCTCTGCAACACTGCACACCATGCCTTCCTACCAGTAAGCTGGTAAGATAGGTTGTGTGGTATGAATGAGGAAACTGAGGCTCAGGAGGGTTGGTGACTTATCTAGTATCACACCCCTTAGCAAGGGACAGAACTGGTGCTCTGGCTTCAGGTCTGACACCCTGTCTATAATACCCTGCTGCCTCCTAGTTTAAGGAAGGCACAACCATAACTTTATAATTTCCCCATGCAGTGTCTAGCTGTGGGATGAGCACATAGTAGGCACTCAATGAATACTTGTTGACAGAGGCCTAATACCTGTGCTGTTATAATTAAGGTGTGGACAGGACAAATATGCTTTTAAAATGCATGAGAATATATACAAAAGAAAAAAATGATGATAAGTAGGCAATCTATTGTAATTGAAAAGAGTGATATATAAATGCTGAAGTGTTTGGGGCATTGTTGGGACCACCTAGGACTTGTTAGGAAAGGCATCAAGGAGGTGAAGGATGGTAAGATTCCCCCACCAAAGTTTAAGGGAGAACCTCTTCACCTTAGACACTGCTTTGTCCAAGGTGATTATTATGGATTTACTTATCTTTGATATTAGAAGGTCACCATGACATGGTGACCAGAATTCTGGATCTGGAGTAGAGAAGACCCAGTTCAAATTCCACCCCCTTACCCTTGCTAGCTATGTGACCGTGGGCAAACCCTTTAGTCTCTTTAAGCCTTAGTTTTCTCATCTGTAAAATGGGAATGATAATGTTGATAGGACCTACCTCATGGGGTTGTTGTGAGGCTTAAGTTTTGCCGACATTAAAAGCTTCTGTAAATATCTGATTCTTATGTGGCATGGGGAGCATTTATTACAAATAGGTCACAGATTTTTCTCCAAGCTTCCAGATTCCATTACAACCAGTGCCCTTTTCTGGGACAAACCTGTATTCGCATTGTTGCTGGTCTGACTCTTTGTGACCCCATGGACTATGGGGTGTCAATACTATCCGTGGGGTTTTCTAGGCAAAAATACTGGAGTGGTTTGCCATTTCCTTCTCCAGTGGACTAAAACCAACAGAGGTTAAATTACTTGCTCAAAGTCACACAGCTAGTGATTGTCTGAGGCTGGATTTGAACTCCTCTTTCTGGCTAGCACTCTTTCCACAGAGCCACCTAACTGCCCCCTCTATTTTTTTTAAAGCCTAGATCACTGAGTGTTCCCAGCAGGTCTCCCTTCCAGGTACTAACCAGGCCTGACCCTGCTTAGCTTCAGAGATCAGAGGAGATTGAGCTAACTCGAGGTGGTGTGGTCTTAGATGAATTCCCCATTACTGAGAGCTTTTTAAAAGTCCCATAGCTTTAAGTTTAGGAATACCTATAAAGGCAGCAAAGATTGCATGTCTAATCTTATCAGTTGTTGCCTGGGGTGTGAAGGTGGACTTCACTTATGTATCTCTCATGATTACTTGGGTATTTCATAGTTTCATCTGTGCAAAGAGTATGGACCCAGAAACAGGAAGATGTGGGCTCAAATCCAGTGTCCTCCACCTAGTAGCTGTGTGACCCTGGAGGAGTCACTGGACTTCTCTACCCTTTAGTTCTATCATCTCTAAGATAGGGTATTAATAGTATCTCCTTCACAGTGTTGTTTTGATGACCAGATGAGATGTTCTATGAAGCACTTTGCAAAACTTAAAAGACTTTTTTTTAAAGTGGCACAGTAGATAGAGTGCTGGGTCTGGAACTAAGAAGACTCACCTTTGTGAATTCAAATCTAGCCTCAGATGTTTACTAGCTGTATGACCCTGGGCGAGTCACTTAACCCTGTTGGCCTTAGTTTCTCACCTGTAAAATGAACTGGAGAAGAAAATGGCAAACCACTCCAGTATCTCTGCCAAGGAAACCCCAAATGGGATCACTAAGATTCAGCCATGATTGAAAATGACTGAACAGCACCCTGTGTCAGGCCCTGGGCTCAGAGCTGGGAACACCAAAACCATGTTAGTTCCTGACTTCAGGGAGGTTGCACTCTAATTCTAACAATGGAAGATAAGGCAAATGGCGAAGGGGTAGACAGGGAGGGAGGTTATGGTCAGGGCTGCCATAGGAATAGTGACACACTTGGGTCCTTATGTGAGATAAGAAGCTTTCTGGTGGTTTTTAAAGGTAACATTTTTGTTTAGCCAAACACATAGGGGGCCTATTCAGCATAGCATTAAGTCTTTGGATCAATGAGAAAACTGAATTGATTCTCCTGTGGACCGTATTTTATAAGTGATAAGGGTTGTTTTATTTTCGTGTTGCTTTCTTCTCTTATTTCATTTAAAATAAGTAGCAACATTCTCTCCTCTTGGCCATCATTTGGTTCTGTAGCTTTGAGGTAGAACATGAATAGCAAATCATGAAGGGTGAAGGGAAAGTCAGGATGAGAACTGGTTCAGTGGGTCAGCAAATGGCTGGGATGGGATAAAGTTGTTTGTGTCTCCTGGCTTCAGTGGAATTTATTTGAACTTGAGCCTTATTTTAGCTTCTGCTCTCAAGAGTCATAGCTCACCTGTCCCCACATGCATAAGAATGCTTAATAAATATTCTTCCATGGTGAACATGAATCAGCCTAGAAGACAGGGAGCAAAGGACTGGGGAAAGGTGGGGATTAAAGATGATGAACATTTAAAGGCCCGGTGCAAACGGGATCCCTCCCCTGATGATAAACACGAGTGGCGAAAACTGGGAGGAAGGCAGTCTGCTCTGGATTCACCGGGCAGCCTCGCTGCTGTGGCCAGGGCCTGTGCAGAAGTGAATTTCCCAGTGGCTGAGGCGCACGGCCTCAGGTTTCTCTGGTGATGAACTTTCCTTTTCCTTAGCCCTCCTTGCTCAGCCAGTCCTGCTGTTTTGCAACAAGGCTTAAAATGCTTTAAGTGCTTTGACCGTGGTAATGAATGAAAATGTCTTTCCAGCACTGAGAGGATTGCATTAGACTGAATAGTCACCTTCTTTGTAAAAGCGCTATTAGAGAGGGGCAGCTGTAAGTAAGGGTAACGATTTGTGTCCACTGCTTATTTACTGAAAATTGTAAATGTATTATTTATTGAGAGCTCTCCAGACAGTGCTTGTCAGAATAAAAATGTCAGCTCTGAGCAAAATGTTATAATACATAATAAAAATGCTAGGTGCGCATTTTAGAGAGACAACTAATTAGGCCTGCCTTTCTTTAAAGAAAGACACTAAAAATGTCTAATGTTAGGTACATTTTAAATTTGGATAGATTCTCTTTTTCTACCTACCCCCGAGCTTTGGTGTTGGCTTTGGAAAACTTATCAGCCTTAAAAAAATAATAATTTTGACAACTCTGTATTGTTGCCATTAGGAACTGCTCCTGAGACATGGGGAGGCGGGCTGGCGGAGGAGGCCCGCTATCCCAGAGCGAGCAGCTGCTTCTACCTCCATGTTTTGTCTGAAACTCCAAGATGTCACTTCCTCCCTGAGCAGCGCTCATGGAAAACTGCCTCCAGTGTAAACAACATAAAATTATTAAGCTTATTCCTCAGCCGTGCTAATTAACCCCAAACAAATTTCACATTAAGGAAACAGAATTCAATCAATGTAAATGTTATTGCTGTGTATTACTGTAAGCAATAATACAGTGGCTAAAATAATTAATTATTTGGGGAAATCATCATTTTTTTGAAGAGAAAGTCTTCATTCTGTGAGGGCGCAAAATATCAGGCGGCTTTTTCTTCCCCTTTAACCCCCTCCTGGCACAGCGCAGTCAAGAATCAGGGCTGGGAAAGCATGGGTAACGCCCAGTCATTTTGATGGGGAAGGGGAATGTGTGAGTGCCATTTAGTCAGAGCTTGTCGGCTTTCTGTACTCTGGTATAATACATCTGCAGACTTCATCTGTCATTACCCATAGTAGTCCACCAGCCACATTAGCAGCTCCCCCCTCCTAACCCTTGCTCCCCAAAGGGAAAACATTGTAAATAGAATTCACTCTTCTGCAGATAAAGTGATGCATCCACTGTGCCATCGTGCTCTGTTTTGGGGTAGCATTGACAATAACTCAAAAGGATATTTTCTCTTTTTCATCCAATTTTGTCAAACAGAACTCTTAATCAAAATTTCAAATAAACTGGTTTCTCCAGCATATGAAAGTTATCATTATATCCACTCTTCTTTCCCACTACTTCACTAAAATATTTCCTAAGAGTCTGCTTCATGGGTAAACCAGTTACCTTTACCCAACCTGGTGAGAACTGGATATGAGCTTTAGGCCTGTCAGGGGGCATACAATGGAGTCAGCATTGCTTATAGTATTATCTTGTGGGGACTCACAATTTGCAATCCAACCTTCAAACTCTTATAAGCTCAAAGCACCCTCATCTTTACTACAAAGTGTTTGCAGTTTTAAAGGAACTACTAGGTTATTAAAATAAAACAGTGGTTAAATTATGCTGTTTAGGTATAACAGAGTCTCTGGTAGCTATGAATAACAGCTGCCACCACCACCATCATCATTGACATCATTGTCACCGTCATCCTCAGAAGACCCGAGTAGCTGTATAGTACAGAAGCCAGATGGCATGGAATGTTATTTTTCATACAGTCAAATGCATATTTGATTAATCTGGATTTATTTATCACTTTGGGACAATGGGCTGTGTTGAGTACAGAACGCAACTCAAATGCTATTTATAATAAGATCATTCTGAGACATGACACATTCCTTGACTGGTGCCTACCATCAAGTGTTAAATAAGGAAACTTTGAGACATGAAGAAATCTAACTAAGGAGCGGCCTGTTAAAATCTAATGGTATTTTCCCCAAGTTAATGAGTACAAACCATTTCTTTGTAATTGACAAATGTATCCTTTTCCTCTAGCCTTCCTTAGTATTCAGCGAGTGCCCTGTTTCATAGATAGCTCTAATTCCTTGTATGTCTCTATTCAACCTGTGTCTTGATCCTGGTAGGAGTATTTAATCTCTTCATCGTATCTTAAATACTCAACAAGCAGGTTGATATTAAATATTTACAATGAGGTGAAAACTAACAGAGGGAGCAAAGGTGTTTCAGGGCACTGCCAGAGCACACCACCATGAAAAATAAAAATGTCCATATATTTCACCCCCGTACTTGGGAGGGGGTGTGTGGAAGGAAGGGCTGCTCAGGACAACACCCAACATTCCACTTTCTTTATTGTGTCTTTCTTTGAGTTTCACTGATTGGTTCAAGATTATGACTTGAAATTTTGCCTTATTACAGCTTCATTTCTTGCTAGATGGTTATCCCGTTTTCTCCTTGTTTGGACATTTATTTTTATTTTTTCTAATCCTAAAACACCTTTAGAAATGTTATTCGATGGCATTACTTTGATAGCTGATAATATATCAGAGATGATAGGAAGCCATGTACAGTAATTGAAAGAATCAGATACAATTTAGTAAACAGAAAATTCCTATTCAACATTTCCCACACATTTTAAAGGCCTGTGTTTATGAGTATAATTTGGAAAAATGCTTTCAGTGATATATAGGTAGAAACACACATATATATCATAGCATAGAGTAGCATGATATCTAATAGCTAACAATTCAACCAACATTTATTAAGCAAGCACCCACTAGGTGTAAGATGGTGTTTTAGGGATTGAAAAAAAAACTATTTTATTTAGCTCTTTATAATAACTAGCATTTATGTAACTCTAAAGTGATTGGAAGACTCTTTGGAAATATAATTAGTTAAACCATACAATATTTCTGCTTAATATTCCTAGATTTTAAAGGTGTTGTATAATACCAGATAATGTTGTGAATATCCTCAAATTGATTTCCTGGTTAGATGCTCTATTGCTGTGTTTTAAAAATTGGATGCAAAGGGCTCAGTTCTAATATTTTATTTCTATTACGACTTCATTCAGTAACCTGCAGCAAATACACTTTTTATGTGTTTTTTCCCCTCCTCTTCAATCCTCCCCCCTACTAAATCATTTAAAATTATTAAGAAAAAAAAGAAAAGGGGGGGCAGTCAAAAAGGGGCTACAGACTTTGAAACCCAGTGGCCCTGAAGTGACGGGAAAATGGCCAAGGTGTCATAGGTAATTTCTGACCCTGTTTTACGAGTTCTGCTGTTCCTTATTCCCCTTGTCAGCCTGGGAATCCCTGAGGCTGTGCAAACTGGCTGAACATCACTCAATCCCAGTTTTATATCCTCTTTTAATAATGTTGAGTCTATTCTGTCCAACTTTGATTCAGACAACCTGCTTGTCTTGAAAAAGTGATATATTTAATCAGTGGCTCTGTCTCCAGCATAGCTCCCACTGCGTGAGACTCCAGCCAGAGAGTAGTACAGTGTCCTGTCACTTCTGTTTGAATAGGTAATGTGGAGCCGATCAGCCGAAAAGACAGGAGCTGGAACTGCTTGTTAGGACACATGATCAAAAGCCACTTTCTGCTTTCTGCCAATCAAGCCTCATGTCGCCTTGTGGGGCAGACATTCAATAGATTTTTTCCCCCTGCCTTACACCGTGGGCACTTTGCCAGCTTGACATGTGAACTGTTACAAAAGATAGCAGAGTTTCCACCGCTTGCTTGCTGCTTTCAAATATTACCGAACACTTGCTGTCGAAATGAAATATTTATCATAATGTATTGCAATAGATTTAAAGAATGACCACCCTGTTTCCTTTACATTCTAATTATAGAGACTTGTGGGAAGCAACAATAGACATTGGTTTTCTGGGCAAAATAAGGTAAAAAACAAAACAACACACACACAAACTGCATAACTCTGGCAAATAGTTTTAAACCGTATGATGGGAGATTTTCTAAAATAGTATCACTGTTTAATGTTTTGATTTTATAGGGGATTTTTTTCAGTTGTTAGGAAAAGAATTTTCCTAATTTATGGACAGCAGGCTAGTTTTTATTTTTGAGTCACATGCAGAAGTATTTGTATGAACTTAATTTGCCAACAAAGTCCAGGATTTCATTCTCTGTGCTGACTAGATATATACATACACACACACACATATACATATATGTGTGTGTGTATGCGTGTGTATATGTATATATATATATACATACATACATACATATACACACATATATTTATATACTTCATCTCTACAGAACACTTCTGTAGATCTGCTCCAATTTGTAACCTGTCCTTACGGGTGTTTTTTCTTCCTTTAATCTTCTCCTACTTGCATACCCGTCTGCCTTGTTGCCATCTCATCTCTCTGCCCATGGCAAGCCTCTGTGCAGATGGCCCAGACCTGATATCCAAACTTCACAAAAAGAAAATGAAGACCTTGGCAATGAATCTTTGTCCTTTTGACTTGCAAGGCTTCTATCGGAGCCTCCCAAACCCAGATATTGGCTCTTAAAATCCTCCAACCTGAGCTGGCGCTTTGCTACCCCCACAATTGTCAGTTGGTACTTGCTGGGCCCATTCTAATGATCATTTTAAAAGGAGTTAAACATTTTCACCAAAACATACCATGGCAATCTAGTGGAACTCATTTAAACAGTGAGCTACACATAAACAGCTGCTCCTTCAATAAGCCATTCTTTATAATACCCTTATTACCTTCTAGTGTCTCAAATTCTGATTAGTCAACAGTGCTGATTACTGCATGGCATGCGGTTGCCCATCTACTTTCGGCTCAGCTGCTGGTGTCGTTGCTGTTATTTGATTACAACACAACTTGTGCATTGTTTCCCCAAGTTGCTCTTCATATTGTGTGTCTTAAAAACTTGACATTAGTCGAGGAAACGGCAAGGATGGGAGCCAGGGATGGGGAACTTTCTTTATATACATTAGTGGGGAGAGTGGGGAGAGAGAAAGTAAGGCAAAAGGAACACATGGATGAAGAAGTCTGTTGTAGAGACTTTTTTGAGTCTGAGACTGAATGTCAGTTGAGGTAATCTGTGTGAAAGTGCACTGAGTGGCACAATATTCAACAAAAGTGAAAGACAGATGATGAACTAAAAAAACCCAAATACAACAACAACAACCCTCAACACTGACTGTGTATATAGAACTCAACAAGGAGGCTCTAAAGTGGGGCTTCTTCATCTGGTATCCATGAACTTTTTTTTTTAATAATTATATTTCAATGGCATTGATTTCCTTTGTAATACTAATTTATTTAACACATTTAAAAACATTATTCTGAGAAAGTGACCAGATTGCCAAAGAAGTCCAAGATACACAAAATAAGGTTAAGAACCCTTGGCCTAAAAAAAAAAATGTTAAGACATGTTGAAAAGTTGGTGTTGGAACTGGCCTCACCTGGAATTTCCTAGAATCAGAGAGATCATGTCTTTATCACTGCCCTGGCACTTGAAAATTGGAACCATTGCTCAATGCCACCACCACCACCACCACCATCACTACCAGTGTTTCATTGAAGAAGATGAAATGCTCTCTGTTTTAGTTACAGCTAGGTAGGGGTGGGAGAAATCGCCATAATGAAGCTTTAATTTCAATGATTCCTTTGTTGTGACCCCTCAGAATCTAGTCATCGGGAGTCGGAAATGCTGACACAGGAGAAATGCAACCCCATTACAGGCCCTAAATCTGTCATTGTGCTCTGGAGTCTGCTCTGAAAATAGCCAAGCTCTTTTTGTAAATTAAAATCGGTGTGAATGGGAACAGATGTTGGCATGCTTTACTTTATCTGCAGGGATCCCAGTTAAGGGGGAGGAGGGTCAGCAAGGTTAGATGGTAGGAATTATGGCAAATGTGCAAATGACAAGATCGACGGTTATAGAAAGTCTGTTCTGTATAAGGATATAAGTAAACATAATTAGTAGTTACTTTTGATAGTCCAGATGATAATTATGCCTATACTACTGTACCCAGAGAAAAAAAGAAGGGGGTTGTTGTCAATCCCATCAGAGCTTGTGCACATGCGTGTTCTCTCTTATCCCATTGTGGATGGGTCTAGCTTCCATTTCCCTTCATCATATCACATTCACTATGAACTGAATGAGACTGGGCAATAGGTGTTATTGACCAGCGTCATCTGAGCATAACTTTCTACCATTGATATTGGTAGTCTTTGTACACTTTTCATATGTGTGTCAAAAATAATGAAAATGGGTTATGCTCTAAAAATGTGCCATTTATCAACTATCTTGCATAGTCAATTTAAATAAGTCTCGAAGAAGTTTGTCTTGATTTGAAAAAATAGCATAGGATGAATTTATTTATAAGAACCTTAATAGTTTCTCTCAATTCCTTTTACATTTTAGATTACCTTATAATTTTCTAAATCTACATGAACAATAATGATCAATTTTGTCAGTATTATTCACACCTTTTATTAATTTAACATAGATGAATAAATGTGAATGTTGTGAAGAGTTGATTGGGAATAGATTTTAAATCTGACAGTTAGATTACAGGGTACCTAAGAAAAAATGGCTCTTTCACTAGGTACCTAGTAATTTAATTCTTGTTTGAAATTATTATAATTTATTACAGTGTGTGGGTCCTAATGAATGTCTACTATTAAATGAAAAGGAGAAATTGAAATTAAGATTATGAAATTCTTTTAACTCATATCTTAAAATCCTCTTAAACAATTCAGGATATATTAATAAGCTATGTAGGTTTCTTTCCATTTTCTGTAATGACAAATAAAAACATTTTTGTCAGAGCATAAGGAGATCAGAAAATGCTGAATATGGATGCCTTTAAAGCACCAGTCATACAATATTGGCATTTTAAAGAAATGTTAGTGGCCATTATAACAGCATAAAAATTGACAACCTCTTTCAAACATTTCTTTGCAATATATGCTGGCCTCTCTGGCAGTTCTGTTTTCCAGAAACGGCTTGCTCTCTTGGGTATTACATGTTTGGCTTAGGGTGATTTAGACTATGAGCTGTGTCGATATAACATCATTAAAAAAAAAAAAAAACCCTCTTAATTCCAACTACTGGGGAGGTTTTGTAGACTGAGTAGAAATTTTAAATAAAAACTCCCAGAGAAAGGGCAGTCATTTAAAATCATCATTATCTCCTACTTTTTAGATGACTTGGAAAATTAATAAAATAGACATTTTCTTTGTCTTTTTTTTCTATATTGTCCATGAGACAAAATAGCAGAAATTAAGTAATACAATGCTGTTCTTTTTTCTTGTTTCTTAACCTGAGGGATTATCCAAAGGTCCATTTGAAAGAAACAAGACTATCTTATCCAAGAAGAGAAGACTTTTCGATTGGTTGTGATGATTAGCAAATAATAAAATAAGAAGCAAAAATGTTAAATTGTATCTGAAAATAAACATGCTTTAAAAAGAATTCTTAATACTTCTTTATGTTATCCCTGAGTTTGGGGAAGGGGGGGGGAATTTCTTCCCTGAAAGAAACCGTGGACATGCATCAATAAATAATCAAGACAGAGAAAAGCATGAATAAATTTGGTGGACACCTTGTGTGCCTCATCAGACAGTATGGTACACATTGTTTGTCACTCTCTTTAGCAGGGGATCTGTGTGTCATAGACCCTATTGGCAATCTGGTAGAGCCTAAAGACTGTTTTAAATGGATAAAGTAAAATATAGGATTACAAAGGAAACTGATTACATTGAAATAACATTACTAACATCTTATATATACATACAGATTGATGAATCCCAAGTTAAGAATTCCTGCTCTTGAGGAATATTCATTTCTGTGTCCATGTGTCAGGCCTAAGCTGGGCAATGTTATGGTTAGCCTCTTTAAAGCCCCTCTGATCCTGAAAAATAGAATGTGTCTTCCTAACAGAGTGGCCAGTTTGATGAGTGGGCAGCTGGTGGTTAGATTCCTGCTTAGGTTTTCCATGTATGTGTGGAGCTCTGCTCTTGCATCGAAAGAACTGTATCCCTGCATGAAGCAAACAAGACCTTCTATCTTCCCTGCCTTCTTGCTTCCTTTTTTGCCTTTGTCAAAAGAATGCAGGGAGAATTCTGCCTGCTTAAATATGGAGAGGTGATGTGTTGCTTTCTGATAAAGTGGGCACATTTGTTGAGCTCAAGTTGATTCAGGCCCTGAAAGGAAAAAAAGACAGAGCTGTATGCAGCCATCCATCCTCTCTCAGTGATGATGGTCCTTCATTTGAGGGGGAAAAGAAATGTTTACAATGGTTGTTGAATAAGGAAACAATTGCATCAAGTTCATTCCACCCAAGATTCTATAAATATCAAAGCCTTTTTTCATCCATCAGTAATGTCCACTCCACGTGGTTACTGTTTATCACTGTAACTAGTTCCAGCAGTACAATTCCAGTGTCCATCCCTCATATACAATTACAAAAGAGTGAAGCTGACCAACTGAGACATGGGTACAGGTTAGGAAGAGTAGCTTTTTTTATGCAGTTTGGAAAACTAATAGTGATGCAGAAAAAAAATATGCCTCTTAAATTTTTTTTCGTCAGTTGTGACCTTATAGTTCTAAGAATATAAAAATGTTAACTTTGAAAAGCATTGACAATTTACAAAACTCTGTCTTGTTGGATCTCTTGAAGGTTCTTCCCCCCAACCCCCCTTTCCGGTGCCTGTTTGAACTCTGACTGAAAGGTGGAAATATGTTTGCTCTAACATATTTGATGTGATTGAGATGAGATTAAGTGGTTTAAACGATTTAAAAATTATATTTACATTAGTGCAATCTGTTAGCTTTAATGCTAATCTGTCTTTTCATTTGCTTCGTGGGGTAACAAACTGGGCATGGAGGGTTAGATCTGTTCAGAATATGTCACCTCAAACTCGGGGTTCTCCCTGTAACCAGCCTCTGAGTTCTCCAGTCAAAGTTGAGTTCACTATTTAGACCTTAACTGTTCTTCTTAGCAATGACCTTGTGGGGGTAGAGAAGCATGGCCCAGTGGCACTTTCCAGCTGTATGCAGGCTATCCGTCGGGGTATAATCATGCTTAGTCCCAGCACCGCAGGCTTGGACATATGTTGAGTTTTATTTCTTTCTTCTGACATTAATCCTATTCACCAGCTGTTCTGCCAGCTGCCATTCTTCAGCTTGGAGATTACATTTTGGGGGATACCAACAAAGGTCTAGTTGACCACTGCTCTCCCTCCCTCCCTTCTCTCCCACCCCCTTCTTCCTGCCCCATTTACTTTAGAAATGATTGGATTTGGGGGTTAGGAGGACTCATTTTTTTCTACTCTCACCTCAGTCCTCTTTGGATCCCTAGACTTTAATGTGATTTATGATCACTTTGAGTGTGTTAGAGATAAGCCTTTAAAAGAGCCCAGATTACCACCTTACTTATAAATCCCCTTCCCATAAAAAAGAGTCTGTAGTTTACATTGAAGACTGTAATTAATGTTTCTTATTCTATTATGTAAACAACATCAATTAGTAGCAAAATCTTCTGATGTCCTAAAATCACATTAAAGACGAAAAACGTGCTTTCATTCTATTTTTCCCCCAGGTTTCTGAGTGTATCTCCATTAAAGATGATACATTTTTTGAGCTATGGTTTCACTAATCTAGTTTGAACGGGCTATTAAATCTCTGTTACACTCATAATATATACTAATAAGTAGTATAGATTTCTCACTTCGTATTCCAGATGATCTGTCCATAAGCAGGATGTTAAACATCTGTAGTTTAAGCCTTCTGGGACTAACAAATGCATTAATGCTGGAAAGAAATGTGGCCTGAGCAATAAGGTCACAGACCATGTGGTAAAGAAGCGACCCCAATATCATCAGGTCCACATGCATACTTCAGTGGTAATCCTCCTATTTTCATACAGGGGGGAAAGCCTAATAGATTTAAATTGTAATCATTCTCAGCCCACATTTAGTATATTAATGGCAGCAAATACACAAAATCCCATATGCCTTATAATTCTCTTAGCGGATGCTTTAACAGCTTTTGCTGCACTGTTCCTCACAATAGCAGCTTAATAAGTAGCCACTTGCTTTCCTCGGTAGTGGGACTAAATGGTAACATCAGTGATTGCTGTGGACAGCTACATAAGTAGCAGAGATTTTGCATTTTCCCACCGCTTTATAGGACTCATGGAGCTCACAGAAAGCAGACCGTAAGGAGTTCAGTTTTAATAAATCCAAAGGGCCAGCAAAAGTCACTGGAATAAATACTGCCCTGTCTGTGGCCTTAGTCTTCTTCAAACTCCATTATTCCAAAGAAGCCACCATCTCATTGATTGGGGGTATTCACTCCAACCCCTCCATGCCTCCTATACCATGAGACGCTTGTCCAGTTTTTCCTTTAAGTTAACAATGAGAGGGAACAGGAAGGGGGTGTGTGTGTGAGTGGGGCTTCTTCATGTTTTCTTGGGGAAAAAAAGCCCCAA
>WOXC01001440.1:0-82500 GCA_011680675.1 Gymnobelideus leadbeateri | reverse complement strand
CTCAGCTCCTCTCCATTCATTCAAGTCTGCCTCCCCACCAATTTCTAAAGGAGAAATTTTTTCCAGTTGCTTTTTTAGGTCTTGTTAAGGAATTGCAAAGAAAGATGATTAACTCAAATTTGCCCACGTGGATATAGAGAAGAATCAATCCATTTTCTTACTATTAAAAAAGTTTTCTCAAATGAATCTCTTGTGGACTAATTGAAGTCTTGCTTCCTTTGAAATACAATCTTTCTTTGGGGTGCTATTAGTTTATTTTTTTAAAGAACATGCTTTAGAATCATTTGCATAATTATGTTTACTGCTTAAATCCATTATTTTTGTCTTTATTTTTTATTAACCATATAAATTATACTAATTATTAGTAAAATAATGATATATTTATAGAGGACTTTATAATTACAAAGGGTTTTGTAGACTTCATTTCATTTGACCCTGATAACAAACCCTTTGAGGTGTTGAACATAAGTATTCCCATTTTACAGATGAACAAACCATATCTCAGAGAGGGGAAGTGACTTTTATCTTATAGGGATGAGAGCAGTGACTTAAGCCTAGAGTCTTCTGACACTTCTTTCTTGTTCCTTCTTGTCCTTTGTTCTTTCTACTGCCTCACTCTCTCTTTAAAAAAAGTGACAGTTTAATGTTTAAGAAATCAGAGGTAAAGAAAATTTTTCATTTTAATTTGAACAAAAAAATACACATTGGGTGTACTCATGTGAGATGTGGTTGAATGAAGCTTATAAACATATACTCCAAGTACTGAAGCAATGAAATTTTCTGTTTAGGGCTGCCTTTTGGAAAGAGGGAACTCTGTGGTAATAGCTCACACTCACGTGGCACTTTAACGTTGCAAAGTGCTTTCCTGAAAACAACTATGCAGAACAAGTAAAACAGGTTTGATGATTCCCATTTTGCAGCTGAGTGAACTGAGGCCAAGGGAATTTGTGTAAAAATAATCAGAACTCACCCTTCGTGATATAGTGCTTCCTACAAAGAGCTTGCCTCTCAACAACTCTGTGAAGTAGGTAGTATAAGTTTTATTTTCCCTGTTTTTACAGATTGAGAAACTGAGACTCAGAGAGTGCAGCTAATAGCTGATAGAGCTGGGATTTGGACCTGGACCTTTGGACTGCTGATCTAGAGTTTTTCTCACTGCTCTCCCCTCCCTTTGAGGGCATGGACTCTGTATCAATCATAAATAATCCTCCATATCTTAACCGGAGGCTCATGGTGGGGTAGGAAGCTAGGGATGCTTTCTTGGAATCCAGATCAGAGAAAAGGAAGCTCTCTTGTCCAGCACCCTTCTAGTCAATCCCCTTAGAAGCTGGGAGCAGGATTGTAGAGTAAAATATTAGGTCTTCATCTCTGGATGGCAATGGTTCAGAAACAAATTTGATGTGGGTGAGTGTTTTCTTTTCATAAGGGACACCAGGTAGAGAAGCTAACTTGTCTCTAGGATAGGAAGGAGTGAACATGAAAATGAAAACCCATTGATGAAGAAGACTAGGAATGGCACATAGAAAAGGAGTTGAATAAAGGGTCTGTGGGTTAATTGGTAGTACAGTGTAAACCTGTGTGGCCAGGAATGTGCCTGGGCATAGTGGATCTCATTGAATCTGGGTAATCTCAGGAACTGTCTCATGAGTGGGGACAGAGAGACCAGATCTATTAAGAAAAGTTTCTCTTTGTCTCAAGGCTCCTATGTGGGGTCTGCCAGTCTTGGAAAAATATCATTGTGTTCTTGTCATCCACCTGGCATCTACCTGGCATCCCCTCTTGCTCTGTCATCTTTCCCATGGCACACCCTTTATAAGCACTGGGTAGTATGCCTTTATTGTTACCCCAAGCCCCATTCCCTGAATCGTGATAAACCCTTGATCCCCAAGTGTCTGTATATGTATGTGTATGATGTGTGTGCTTGTAGGCCCATGGGAGGTACTCAGGGGCACTTGCTGTGCCCAATGAATGTTCCTGTCATATGTAAGCTGATATATTAGAAGCTTTCCAGAATGCATCCTCTTCATCCTGATACCTGGCATGTCTATGATATTTTACAGTTCATGTAGGGCTGTTTGCACCTATCATTGAATTAAACCCTCACAATTAGCTCCATTCTACCAGTTTGGAAACTGGAACTCATAGACATGAAGTGACTTGTTTAAAGTCCTAGGACTAGCAAATGGACCAAATGTGACCAAGTCTGTTGTGGTTTTTTCTTTATATCATGTTGCTGTTATTGCTTCTTTTTAAAAAGTATTTTATTAAAAACTAAATACTGAACATCACTGTAACCAACTAAACTCATTAGAAACTATTTACACTTAATTTCAATTCATAAAGTAGCATGACATTTTTTCAGTCACTGTCTCTAAGTCTTTGTTAGGATTATTTGTTCATTCATTCTCATATATTTTTCTTCTTATGTAGTTATAGTTAGTGGCACTGCATTTTTTCTGTTAGATTGCTTATTGATGGAATAAAAAAGTTACCTTGATAGAGAAGTTGGGTGCAGAGCTATTTGCCCCAGTCTCCCAATCTGTCTTACATGAAAGGCTTGATCTGGATAAACCTGGGCAAATAGAGGTGTACTGTGCATTAATTGGCCTCTCTAAGTAAATATGGCATCAGGCTATAGAGTGGTACAAAAAACCCAACCTACAACTATCTCATTTCCATAGAGGAGATGACCACATTCTTGGGCCTGCTAAGTTGTATATCCAACCACATTTGGGTGTTTGCCCAATTTGCTTTGCATTTACTTTGGGTGTTGTTCTTTTTATCTGGCAGACAGAGTTAGGATGACCATATTGAAGGCAGTCAGATACAACAGAGTCATGATACCTGTATTTAAATCCTGGCTCCACCTGTGTGAATTTGGGCACCTCATTTAACCTCTGGTCCCAATGTTCCTCCTTTCTAACCCTGGATTTATATCCCTCTGTTGGAGAGATGATGTCTCTGATAAGAATTTTGTGTTCCACTTGGAGTCCTTAGGCAGGTGTTGACTTCCAGGAATATGACTTAATGTAAGAATAATTTAAAAAGATACTTTGGTATATCAGTTTTTATCTTCTATCCACTTTCTCATTTGAACCTTACACAGACCCTGTAAGGTTATTATCCCCATTTGTACAGATGAGTCAACTGACATATTAAGCAACATGCCTAAAGTCACAAAGTAAGTGATAAAAGTGGAACTCACACCCTGACTTCCTGAGTCTAACATCCACATGCTTTCCATTATTTCAGGCTTTTGCTGCCAATAGCATTCTTTCAGTAGGTCAAAGTTCATTCAACCAGGGCCATGCTTCTGATAGCTAATTTGAACTTTCTGGCAGCTGGAGGCCACAGAGGCAGGCATGTTCTAGGACGGAAGCACCTCATTTGGCTTCTTCCTTGGCTAGCCACATGGCTGCCCTGTATTATGTTTGTGGCTTTGTGGACACGGAGGTTCTTTAGGTTGGGAGAGTGGTCATTCAGAAAAGTGTATTGGGTTACAGACAGATCTTAATTGGAGTAGTAGTTAAGCTGCTTTTTGCCACAATGTGCCTCTCTTCAGAAATTTAGGAGAACAGAAACAAAAACTTTTGAAGTCATGATTCTGATGTAGTATTTCTTGAATTTCTAGTGCTCCTACCTCACCTGGAAGTTCTTGCTAAGTTTTACATACACACACACACACACACACACACACACACACACACACACAATATTTTATTTCCCCAACTACATGTTAAAACAAATTTTTAAGTTTTTTTTTGCTTTTTGCTTTTTGGAGGGCAATTGGGGTTAAGTAACTTGCCCAAGGTTACACGGCTAGGTTTTTGTTTGTGTGTTAAGTGTCTGAGGCCGAACTCAAGTCCTTCTGACTCCAGGGCCGGCGCTCTACTCACTGCGCCACCTAGCCGCCCCGAATTTTTTAACTTTTTAAAAAGAAGTTTTGAGTTCTAAATTCTATTTCTCCCTTCCTCCCTGAGATGGTGAGCAATCTGATATAAGTTATACATGGGCAATCATGTAAAACATTTCCTTGTTAGTCATTTTATATAAGACTCAAAAAAGATGAAAGAAAAGAGAGAGAAAAACAGCATACTTCTGTCTGTATTCAGATGATACTAGTTCTTTCTTGGGGGGTAGATAGCATGATTCATCATGATGAATGGGATTGTCTTGGACCATTGTATTGCTGAGAATAGCTAAGTCATTCATAGCTCTTCATCATATAATGTTGCTGTTACTGTGTACAACATTCTCTTGGTTCTGCTCATTTCACTTTGAATCAGTTCATGGAAGTCTTTTTAGATTTTTCTGAAATCATTCTGCTTGTCATTTCTTATATCTTGCTAAGTTTTAAAATAATTTCTATAATTAAAAATTTGTTACCTGAGACTCAAAACCATTTGCATAAGACTCTCCTAATTGGTGGAAAATGATTATTCAATGTTCCCTGCAATGCTCAGGCATCTCTACATGTTGACTTCTTCCTGAGTCTTTCCTCTCCCTCCAGTGACCTCTCCCTGAAGAGGACTTGGAACCATGTATCTCCTCTCTTGGGACCTAGAAGAACAAGGATTTCTCCTCTCTCAAGCTCCCAATAACTCAGCCCCCATATAAGCACACGTAATTATTCTCCACCATTGAAAAAGGTCTTATGTAAATGGACTTGAGCTTCACATTCCAGTATTATGAAGAATGTAAACACATAATTTCATATCATGTACAGGAAAAATTGAGTAATTGGAATGACTAGGGAGTGTAATAGTCAGGGAACGATGCTTGGAGCAGGGATTCTTAGCCTCATTTGGGTCATGGACTCCTTGGCAGTCTGGGGAGGCCTGTACATCCTTCTCTATTTTTTTCTGATTGCTTGTTCAGTCACTTCAGTTTTATCCAACTCTTTGTGACTCCATTTGGGTTTTTCTTGGCAAGGATACTAGAGTGGTTTGCCATTCCTTCTCCAGCTCATTTTACAGATGAGGAAACTGAGGCAAACAGGGTTAAGTGACTTGCCCAGGGTCACATAGCTAATAAGTGTCTGTGGTCGTATTTGAACCCAGGAAGCTGAATTGTCCTGGTTCAAGGTTCAGTGCTCTATCCACAGCTCCATTTAACTGTCACTTATACATAGTGTTACAAAGGAAGTAAATTATAATGAAGTATAGCATCAAAATATTTTTTAAAAATCAGGGATTCTATTAGGGCCTCTTGGATTAGAGAGAATAATAGTCAGAGAATGGGGGTGGTCAGGAAATAAAATCAGGAAATAAGTTGGTCAGGGAATGAATTAGCAAGAAGTACAAAGAACATCAAAGCTTATACTCTGTTATTCTTACTTTGACATCACCTTATTCATTATTCCTGTTTAAGCACCTGAGAACATATGCTGTTCTAGCATCTAGCAGACTTTGAATACACTTGGCTGTTTATACAGGCTCCCAGAGGTCTAAGTCACTCCATTACAGTATGACTTGTTGGGTCAGAGTTGGGATGAGGTAGAGTACAGTCAGTTTAAAAACATCCACATAAGAGGTGTGCCAAACAAAATGCTCATGAAGAAGAAAGAGCCACTGACTAGGGGTATAAGCAATCTTGACCTGTAGAGCAATCTGGGAAGCTTCATTAGCCTCTTCATCCATCCCTACACTTACTAGCTAACTGTTGTAGTCAGTTTTGATAAAGTCTTGCTATCAACAGAGAATGGATTATTAGTCCCTATTACTAAGGACTTTATTGTACCTTTATTGATGATAATTATACATGCTATCACCTGTATCTGGGTCATTTGCCATGTTCCAATTTAATTTAAGGTTTTGCCTTTTAAAATAGAATTTTCTTTTCTATGGTCTCTTTTTTTGAATGTTTTAAGAACTGGGACTGACATTGTCATGTTGTGTCTAACACCAAGCAAGCATTTATTATGAGGCTGCTGATGTACCTAGAGCTGTGATAAATGTTGAGGATAAAAATATAAACATGAGGCAGTTTTGACTTTTAAAGGGAATTAATTATATTGAGTGCCTTTACAAATATTATCTAATTTGAGCCTCACAACAATCCTTTGAGGTAGGTGCTATCATCAAACCCATGTACTGATAAGGAAAATGAGGCAAAGTGACTTATTCAGGATCACACAACTAAGTGTTTAAGGATGGAGTTGAACTGAAATCTTCCTGATTCCAGGCCCAGCACTCTACTCACTGTACTACCAGCTGCCTCAGATAGTGCTAGACAAGGTGCCGCCTCCTATTGAAAGCTCCCCAGGTGTTAGTGTTCTCTCATCTCTACTTATCTGATATACATATTATATCTCCTCATAGAACACAAGTTTTTTGAAAACAGGAACTGATTTTTAAAAATGTTCATTGAATTATTGTCTGAGCCTAGAGTAGTCAGAGCATGCAGGTGAGGGGATGGTTAGAAAAAAGAACCCCTAAATGGAATGGTCAGGGAATGGAATTGATGACTCACTAACCAAACCTTTTATTTTAATCCTTGCTGAGAATATGTTTAAGATGTGAATCTGCTTTCCTTCTTTAGCAAATAAGTAGAGGGAACCTGATAAAGTGTTTCCCTAATAATTCAGTTTATTCCATACCTAAAATTTGCACATTGACTTTCAGTGGCAATTTTCCAGGATAATGGAGGTTAATTATAGCTAACATTTATATAGCAATTTATATATATTACGTCGTGTGATACCTGGCACTCAGTAGGTGATTAATAAATGCTTGTTGAGTGAGTGACTGATCTTCACAATTGCCCTGTGAGGTAGGTGCTGTTATTGTTCCCATTTAGGTTAGGCTGAATAGTAATGATAATTGGCATTTATATGGCACTTTAAGGTTTGCAAGAGAGTTGCCTATATGATATCATTTAGTCCTCACAAAATCCCCCTGAGATAGGCAGCACAGGTATTATTATCTCCATGTTACAGATGACGAAACCAACATTGAGAAAGGTTAAAGAACTTGCTGACAGTGATACTGGTTGCAAACAGTATATGAACCCAGATCTCTCTCAGTTTAATGTCCAATATTCTTACAACTACATTCATTTCTTTAAAAAAATTGTATGGCATTAATTACTTTTAATTTGCTTATTTCTTCTAAAATTGAGCTCAGAGAAGAATCTTGTTCATCTTAGTTCATTGGAATCCATCTATGGAAATCTAGTTGGCTATATACTGCTTAGAGTGGTGGGATGGTGTCACTGAGGCTAAAGCTGCAGGTTTGGCCCAGGTAGTTTCACTGGCTAAAATCCAACCCTCTTCCTAAGCTGCAGACAGTTCTACTCCATCACCCATTCAGTTGTCTTACCAATGTATGCCCTTGGTCATATGGGATACTGGGGAAGGGAATGTGCTCAAGGTACATCTGTCACCATCTCTGGAAGAAATATCCCAAAGATCCCATGAACTTTCTTTGGTGTATTGGAGAGTGGAAAGATTTCCATACAATGCTTACAGTCTTAACTTGCTCTGCCAGGTGAGTTCACTTTTTTAAAAAAACATTTTGGCTTATCTGCGGAGCATTGACATGAATTTTCATAATGTTAACCAAATGATGATCCTGACATGTCTTTATTAATAATCAAAGAAAGACTAAACTGTGTTCAGTGTAGTGTTAGTGTTAAGCATCTTTGATCACATAATATTTTCTTTGGAAATTGATAGCACAAGAGTGATGTAATAAAGTTAGCTCTCTTAGTATATATTTGATTAAATTGACCTCCTGATTTCCCTAGTACTTTTGGAAAGTTTACTGTGATCATCTGCAGATATTTGCATTTCTACTGACTTCTAGACCTTTAATCTGCATTGAAGGTGAAATGGCTTACTTTAAGTGGGTATTTAAATGTTTTATCTTTCTCAATCTTGGTTTTATTTTAAATTTTTATTTTTGATAAATTTTATTGCTAACTTCAATTTTAAAAACGTAATCTGGACTTCCTATTGCTTCCTTTCCCTTCTCCCATCCAAGAGAACCATACTTTACTAACTGTGGGACCTTGTTAAGTGACACCACTTAACCTCTCTGTACTTCAGTTTCTTCATATGTAAAATGGGGGTAATAATATCACCTACTGATCAGACTAGTTGTGAGGATAAAATAAAATCATATTTGTAAAGCACTTTGTGAACCTTAAAATGTTTTATAAATGCTGGCTCTTCTTACTATTGTTATTTGCTATTTGTCTCCTTTGGGGTCAAGTTTATTATTTTTTTTGTATTGGAAAACATTCGTTTTTAAAATTGCTTGTGATTGCTCTATTTAGATTATAGCAGTCAACTATGCATATTTCTTTGCTGGCTCTGCTTACTTCACTTTCCATCAGTTCATATAAGCCTTTTTATGATTCTCTATGTGTGATGTTTGTCATTTCTTACAATAATGTAATATTCCATTACATTTATATCCCATACTTTGTTTTAGCCACTCCCCAATCAATGGAAACCTCCTTTATTTCTAGTTCTTTGCTAGTATAATAAGTATATCTATCAGTATTTTGGAGTACATGGAGCCTTTCTTTTGATCAGTGGTCTCTTGGGGCATATATCTAAAAGAGGAATCTCTGAGTCAAAGGTTATGGACATTTTAGCACCCCCTTCTTTTGCATAATTACAAATTGCTTTCTAGAATGGTTAGAAAATTAAGAACTCCACTAAAAATTCATGAGTTTGCTTGTCTTTCTACAACCCCTCCAAAATGACAATTTTAATCTTTTTGTTATCTTTGCCAATTCACTGGATATGAGATGAAACCTCAGAGTCATTTTGAATTTTGTTCTTTCCTTTTTAAAAAAAATAATGCTTCAGAATATTCTTTTGAATGTTTAATGGTTTACAAATTCTTCCTTTCAGAATTACTTGGTCATGTCCTTGACCAATTCTTTATTGGGGGATACTTTTTGATCTTATCTATTTCCATTAGTCATCTATACATCCTGGATACCAAATTCTGATCAGAGATACAAAGAAGTTTTCCCAGTTGATAATTTTTCTTCCTCTCTTAGCTGTATTTATTTTGTTTGTGTGAGCTATCTTCAATTTCATGTAAAACCATTCACTTCATCTTTTGTAATTGCCTCCATCTCTTAGCCAAGAATTCAACTTTTACCTGTAGCTTTGAAGGGGTGTATAATCTGCTTTTTTCCCCAGATTTTTATGTAATGATGTTTATTACTTAGGTCTCATTTCCATTTTGGATTTGTTGTGGAATGTTGTATAAGATGTTGGTCTATGTTTAATTTGTGCCAGACTGCTTTCTGGTGCTCCTAGCAGTTCTTCTCAAATAGGAAGTTCTTTCTAATGTCACTGAGGATTTCAGGATTAACAAACACTGGGTCTTTTAGTTCCATTATTTATAGTTCTCCCTTGTTTGGTCTGTTGTACTTTTCTTTCTTAACCGATACCAAATGGTATTTATGACTCCTGCTTTATCACATAATTTGAGGTCTGAGAGTCCCATTTTCCTTTCCTTTCCACTTTTAAAATGATTTCCCCTGAAGTTTCAGATATTTTGTTCTGCTCAATGAATTCTGTTATTATTGTATCTAGTTCTGTAAAGTATCTTGTTGGTTGTTTGACTGGTATAAAATTAAATCCATAGAGTATCTTTTTAATAGATAATAATTCCTAATATTATAAGTAAAATATTAATTCAAAGGGGAAGTTGGGTGGTACAGTGGATAGATGGCTGGGTCTGGAGTCAGGAAACATGAGTTCAAATGCAGTCTTAGATACTTGCTAGTTGTGTGAACCTGGGTAAGTCACTTAACCCTGCTTTCCTCAGTTTCCCCATACGTAAAATGAACTGGAAAAGGAAATGGCAAGTTAGTTCAGTATTTTTGCTGAGAAAACCCCAAATGGGGCCACAAAGAGTCAGATGCAATTGAAATATCTGAGCAAGAACAGCACCACAATTGATTAAAAACAATGTAAGGAATGGGTGAGAACTAAAAATAAATGAAGAAAGTCCATATGCATTCAAAATGCATTTATTATGTACTTATTACATGCTAGACACTGATCTAGGTTCTGGTGTTAGTCAAAGGCAAAAATGAAATGAACCTTGCTCTCATCAAGGAACTTACATTCTACTGGAGAGGAAACACAGATAAGCCAATACAACATATATATGTTAATTAAAAAAAATCATACTCCATTTTGCAGCACTGAAGAGAATTTAATTTTGTTGTGAAAGAATTAGTTCAATATGCCTTAGATACTAGAGCTGGAAGCAACCTTAGAGGCCTAGTGGTCTAAGCCCCTAATTTTATAAATGAGGAACTGAGGACCAGGGAGTTTTAGTGATTTGCCCATCACTCAGGTATTTGAATATTATTAGAACAAGCAAGAGGGCACAGTCCTAACTTGATCTTGGGTACCTTTGCTCTTTCTTGGCAAAACCCAACATCTGTTTAGGTCATTCGTTATTTTTTAGCAGTAACTACATAAGGGGGAATTACTGTGATCTGGAGGAAGTAAGTCAATTCAGCGAGTGAAATTTTGACCCATTTTTGCCAAGGAATCAGTACTTTGTTTTGAGCTTTATAAGTCAATAGCAGAATGAAATGTGTGGCAACCATGATCCCTATTTGACTAAGTGAAGTTTGTTTGGGGTTAAGTCCTAGAGGATTTATTCTGCTATGTAGGTCTCAATAACACAAAATGTATCTGAATGAGAAAGGAAAAGATCTGGTTAGATTCAGCAGCCTTCTCTGAAATAAAATAAAATTAACCAGCACAAACCTCTCTTGGTGCTTTTAGAATAGATCGTCTTTGTTTCATTTACATTGGGTTCAAGCCTGGATGAGAGAGGAAGAGAGATCAAGTAAGCAATTTTGTGTACAATTTGATTCTTACATCTATTTTTGTAAATAAAAGCTGAAGCAAAATCCCGTTCTCAGAAACTACCTAGAGGAACCCTATTTGGAGTAATTAATTGTTCCACTTTCCAAGCATGAATATTTGGGGCAGCTCTATCCTGTCACACAAAATCATTTAATCCTCATTATAAAATTATCCATGAAGTGAGTACAAGGATGATATTGTTAGGTTTTTTTTTTTGCTGTTACATTAACAGGATAGTAGGATTTATCAAATGCATTTTTTAGAAAAATAGAAATTGACAAGTTTTCTTGTTTCTGAGATGTTCAGATATAATTGAAATTGCCTGCTTCTTGCATGTACACTATTTGAGTCATCTGCTACCTGAAATTTGTCCTGGATATTTGTCATTCAGCCAATAGTGGCACCAATAAACCAATTTTCATTTTTATTTTAGAGTTTTTATTCGCTACCATGTTCTTTTTAGTAGCTTATGTTTATTATTGATAGGATGAACCCACATATTAGGGATCTGGTCATATAAGTTACTAATCTGGTCTTACCTGCTTTGGAGGTTTGCTGTTGTTCTACCTGGTTTGTATCTCTTTAATGAAAAACTGTTGATTTTCAAAAGTGAACATGGAAAATATATCATTTATAATGTTTCAGAATAAATAGAATTGCAACCTTTCTGGCAATAGCTACATTGAAAGTGGTGGAATTATATGTCCCCTGGGATTCATATCAGAGGATATATTTGTATTTCTATGATATGACTTCCAAATGCCAATGAGTGGGTGTATATTAATTTAAGAGTGGCATTGCTAAAAATGTAGAAGGGTATTTAAACCTCACAGCTGACATCACAGCAATGAAATAACAAAATAGGCATAAACATTTTTTTTGGACAATCAACATTTAGATGGCTGTCTTATTAATCAGTAACAAAAAATCATGCCATAATTGGTAGGAATTGAACTTGTATGAAGTCTTCATTTTAAATAAATAATACCCATCAAAATAAAGTGCCACAGGACAGAGTCAAAGAATAGTGTGGGCTGAATGGGGCATTACCCCATAGCACTGACATCTTAAGAGGAAGCCCTTTCTCTGGGGGAGAATGTCCATGATGACTACAATTGCTGGGTTTTTCCCTGTGGTCCTTTGCTGGACTAAATCCCTCAGGCTGCCATCACCACCACCAGGGTCCAAAAATCTTCCTTTTCCTTTAGGGGCAAGTACTGGACTGTCCTATGTACTCCCTATTCCTCTCTTGTTTTTATTTTTGTTTACTTTTTGAATTTATATCCCAGTGCTTAGCGTAGTGCCTGGTACACATAGTAAGCACCCAATAATGTCTTCTTTCCTTCCTTCCTTCTTTCCTTCCTTCCTTCCTTCCTTCCTTCCTTCCTTCCTTCCTTCCTTCCTTCCTTTCTATCTTTCTATCCATCTCTCTATCTCACCAATATCTCTCTCTATTTAATTTGATCTTCTATATTATTTTCTATCATCTACTTTTATGCCTGTCTCTTTCTGTCTCTCCCCCCCCCCTAAAAAGTGTGTGTGTGTGTTCCAGGTGAATGAATTCATATGTCTGTGAATGAATAAATTAATGAAAAAAGAATTTCTTAAGCACTTACTCTGTGCAAAGAACTGAGCTCAGGCCTGAGGATACAAACAGAAGAGTAAGATATTCACCTCTCTCAAGGAGCTCATGTTCTAATGGGGTAGAAAAAAAGTTTCTCTGATTAACAACTGCTGATTTCTGAATCTGAAGAGTTGCCAGTGTTAGCAGTGTCAGTCTCATTGTATAGCCTTTAGAAGGAAAAATTCTCACTGTTAATTTCTGAAACTTTGCAAACATGAGATTTCTTCAAACAGCCAGTCAATTTGACATTTTAAGGAAACTGATAATATTGCAAGGTCAGTGGTTCCTGAAAGTTGTTTTTGTTTTTGTTCTTGTTTTGTTTTTGCCAACTTTAAGTTACTTATGTACTATCTCATCTAGTAGATTCAAACCTCTGTGGTTCCAAGGAGCAATGAGAATTTTGGTTGCAGTAGGTAAAGCCTGTAGCATTTCGTTTGAGTTTGCTGGCCTTCTATTTTATATAGCAGCACCACTTGGTCTTGGTCTTCCTCCTAGGAATTTTGCCATCCTTGATGGAACCATTTTTATTTAGACTAAATATTTCCTCCATAAACTCAAGCAAATGGACAATTAGTTTTTGAAATGGGAATCTTTTTTTCATTTCAAAATCAAATTTTAGCTTGCAATTGGAAAGCCCTTGTCTAGGGAGGGTAGCCATTTTTTATTTTAACCAGGGATGTGATGTAGTACAGCCAGAGGTAGTTCTGTCTTTCTGTCACATGTGCTGAATAAAATATTGTATGACCGAAAAGCCCAGTGCTCTAGTAATTAACCTTGGGGACTTTCTCTTGGAACAACCCTTGCATTTCCATGCATTTTATCAGGTCAATCTGCCAATTTGTAAATGGAAGTTGAAACAAAGGAGGTAATGTTTATAGAAGGGAAAGAATACTGAATTTGGGGTCTTGGAATCTGGGCTTAAATTCTGGCAGCTGTACTTATTATTATGTGACCCTAGATAGGTCATTTCCCCACTATGAGCCCATTTATAAAATGATCATTCAATGATTCAATGCAATTAAAAATATTTAGTATTAGCCATGTATATGGCATTGTACTAGACACTTGGGCTAGCAAGTCAAAAGTTAAATAGCCCTCCCCTCTAGGAACTTGTTTTCTATTGGGAGGAGAAGATATGTACAGAGATAAGTCCTACATATGTGTGTATATATAGTATATACATATATAATGTATGCACGTGTGTGTGTGTATGTGGATAGAGAGAGGGAGAGAGAGAGAGAGAGAGAGAGAGAGAGAGAGAGAGAGAGAGAGAGAGAGAGTAAATGCAAAGTAAATTTTTTTGGGGGGGACTGACAACACTTTTAATAGGTAGAAGGAGGGGATGCTTAGAAAAAGCCTTGTATATAAAAGGCACCCAAGATGAGCCTTAAAGGGAGCTAGGGATCATGCATTTTGGGCTTGGGAGAAAACTTGTACAAAAGCTGAGTTCTGACATCTAAAATCTCTGAAATCCTACTCCTGTTCCTCCTGATGTTGAATAGTGAACTTAGCCTAAACATCCTAACCATTATGAGGGATCTCTCTGGATAAACTCAAGTCATAATAAAGGTATGATATGAAATATTGGGAATCTCATTCAATGTCTATTATGTAGCAAGAAGAAACTTGCCCATAGGACCTATGTGTCATGTAGGAATCCACTGAGAGGAGCTAAATGAAATTTTGTTTTTATCTCCTTGTAATGCTTCTTTGTAGCCATGTGTCTTATAGCTGTCAGGACAGTCCTTATTTTAGCACATTTTTAAGTATGCCCTTGTGCACAGAACTGCACACCTCCCCCCATAAACACATACACAATAGTCATGGAAGAAGATTCATAATATGGGCCAGTTAGCGGGTCAGGGGCCATTTGAATAATTGTCTTTCTGTATTCATTTGCTCCTGCATGTGTGTGTGTGTGTGTGTGTGTGTGTGTGTATGTGCAAGCATATATAAATATCCCTTTCCCCTTATAATGTATATCCTAGATATAATTTGGTGCCAAGTATACTGCCTCTTGGGGGTCATCTTGAAGTTTATTTTATTGATGGCTTGTAGTCCCTTATGTTTTATAGTGTTCAGAGTTTCCATTCTCGTCTCTTCGGAGTACTTTTATTTTGTTGTAGCTGTCATCTTGAAAAACCAAGTGAAAGTGAAATAAAGGCATAATGACCGATCTGTTATGAAATTTATCTTGTAAGAAAAAGCAGAGACACTCACACACACACCAGTTATACTATATTCCTTTTGAAGATAAATCTCATAAAAAAGTTCATCTCCCAGAGCCTTTCTGCTCTCTGGTTCCTGTCCTCCTAGCCATGTCTTCTCATGTGGGGTAGGCATGGAATTTCACAAGATGGGTGGGGGAATTTCATTTGGTTGATTTGGGCTCAAGGTGATCATTGGATTTAATACTTGTATTTTTTTTTCACCTAAAGTTAATTTCTGTTGGTGGTTGTATTCTTGGGCTTTAGGCTTCTCCTAATCTCTGGATATTTGTTTGGAAAGTCTAAAAATTTAAAAACAAAGTCCTACTTTTAAAAATGTTACTTTTAGTTCAACTGGAAGAAAATGTCCCCTTTTTAGTGCTACTCACTTTCATGTTAATTATTTCAAATTGTGTAGAGTTTAAGTCCATTC
Source organism: Gymnobelideus leadbeateri (assembly GCA_011680675.1). Lineage (NCBI taxonomy): Eukaryota > Metazoa > Chordata > Mammalia > Diprotodontia > Petauridae > Gymnobelideus > Gymnobelideus leadbeateri. The sequence continues at coordinate 67,381 of WOXC01001440.1, read as the reverse complement.
AGTGATTATTGGATTGATCTGATTCAAGATGAGACTGTATTGGCAAAGGAAGAAGCTCTGGTTTGAATCGAGGCTTTGACTAGCCCTGTCATCTAGACAAATCACTTAACCTCTCTGGGCCTGTTTTCCTCTGCCAGAAAATGGCAATAATATTGCTTGTAGTACCTATTCATAGGTTGGCATAAGGAAAATGCTATGTTAACTTGAAAGTGCTATGGAAATGTGGCATTACTATTGCTTTTAAACATATTTTGTCCTTACAAAACTTTGGCTTTGTGTTTGTTCCTCTGTAAGGTTTTGAAGACTTTCTGTCCAACAGTGAGATTAAGAAAAAGATCTTTTGATTATTGAAATAGCATATTACTTCATTTTCTTTCATCGTAAAAAATATCTACACTTTGAGATTTACAAGACACTGTTGGTAAGAAAATCCGGAACACTGTGAGGTCAAAGTGCTATTACCCACATTTTATTGACAAGAAAACTGAGGCTGAGAGAGATGAATGACTTAACAATTGTTGTAGAGTTAGTATTGGCATCCTGAGTCAAGGCCAGTTCCCTTGACCCAGGTCCTGAATTCTTTCTACTGTGTCAGTCCCAGACCTGACTGAAACATATCTATGTTTTGTATACATAGACACACACACATAAGCAATCTCACCCTCCCTCTGCTTTTATTCATCTCTTTTACATACAAGATCACACCCATATACTCTCTGCATCCCTCTTACACAGTATATCCATTTATTTAAAAACATTCACTACAGAAAGAAATCAGCCATTTACAAGTAACAATTAAGAGTAGCACGTTCCATCCCTTAACTAGGGGTGCTGTTGGTCACCTGGTGACAAAGTATCTCATCCTTTCTGGGGGAAATACAACAATCTCGTTGGGATTGTGGTTTAAATAAGTCCTTGTTCCATTTTGAAAATGCGGAATCGGTGAATGGGCTTGTTCCCTTTGTAGGGGATTACAATAACACACGGAAGCTTATGAGTCCCTCTGACAGATGTGCTGGCACTTTGCCACAGAGCGAAGGGTGCGGCTCTGACTGACAACTTGCAATTATGTTATGATGAATGGTTCTGATGTGTGTTCAAGAGAAAACCACTTTCTAGAAAGTGAAAGTCGTGCATACGGTTCCTATAAAAAACACACACACACAGCCCTTAGAAAGTAGTCTAACTTTTTTTTTTCTTTCGCATTTTGGTGGGCTAACTAATTTGAACTCCCCTCCTCTCCCAAATGTCTCTGGTTTTGATAAATCAGAAGCCAAGACCAAAGTTTATGTGGGGAAAAATGAATTTGGCCTGTTTTGGCTTCAAAAGTGCTTTATCTGCATTTTTTGACAAAACTGACATCACCACTGAAGAAATATCTACGTGCACACAGAAACACTTAACCGCATACACATGTCCAGAGCATCGTGGACAATGAAACGATTGCAGCCAAACTTGCGGACAGAAACTGCTTTTCTTAGGGGGTCATTTCTTTCCCTTGGTCTGCTTTCTTGTTCCTGTTTATACCCTGCACCCCCTAGGTAGGCTGTCCCCAGATTGTCTGTGGACTCTTTTTTCTTCCCTTAACTCTGATTTGATCTGAATGTGGTAGGAATCAGTCTCCCTTCAGTATAGATTTTGGCTCATCGGAGATAAAGCCGTAATGTGGAAAAATAGGCATTCTTTCTATTTGACATTTTATCCACAATTCTAAAAAGCAAAACAAAACACTTCTAAAATGGTTGGTCATTTGCCAAAAATGGACAGACTCAGTATATCTAAATTCAATTATGAATAATGAAGAAGCTAGCTTAGATTTATATTATGCTTTGAAGTTTACAAAGTGCTTTATGTACATTATTTTATTCAATCATAACAATAATTCTGTAGGACAACTTGTGTAGGTAGTGCTATTCCATTTTACAGGAGAGAAAGAGAAAGAGAGAGAGAGAGAGAGAGAGAGAGAGAGAGAGAGAGAGATTGATTGAGAAAATTGCCCAAGGTGACATGGCTAAGAAATGGTGAAACTGGAATTGATTTGATTGAGTCCAAGACTATTTCAGTTCAACTCATGGTATTAACAACAATACTACTAGTAAAATACTCTAAATAAAATAAAATACTCTAAGCAAGAAATTCCTATACATTTTTACCCAAATTTTATTTTTCACTTATATCATGTCCATTGTATAGAAATAGCACAGAAATAACATTTTCTACTGATTCCAAAAGGAACTCAGAATTTATTTTTATTGTTAGAAGAGAAACACTGACAATCCAATAAATAAGCACTGGTCTAATTGTGGAGCTGAGATGTACTGAGATGGCACATAAAGGAAGATGACCTCGGAAGTCCAACTTTTAAAATTTCACTTGTTGATTGAAAGTATGACAACAATAAATGAATTTAATAAATTTAATAAAATAATTTAATAATTTAAATAAATTTAATGAAATAATTTAATAATTTAATAAAATAAATAAATAAATTTAAAAATCTTTTTGATTCAATTCACATTCACAAGAAGATTTTAAATTCCTATTATGCTCTGGGAACCTGGTTAAGTACTAGGTTTATAAAGACAGAACCAAAACAGTCATTGACCTCAAGGAGCTTACTTTGCAGAGGGAAGAAGCAACATGTACACAGAGATGTCAATACAAAATATTTCAAAAATATTATTCAAAGTGGGAAAAACAAAATTTTTTTAAAAGAAGCACCTCTCAAAATGTCTAGGTTTTAGTGTGCCTTAAACAAGGTTACTTAAAATCCAAGTTCCTTCAAGTTTAAAATGATATAGTGATAGGTACTAGTAGAAAGTACATACTTCCGGGGAACCTGAAAGACTCCATTTGTAAAGATCTAGGATTTGTTTTTTGTCCTCAGGACGTGTTTTCTCTAACAAACTTCTTTCTGACATGTAGGGTGTGTCAGCTGTGGGATTTCCATAGTGGAACATTTTCATTGTGCTATGGAAATAAATTGAATCCTTCACAGGGAAAAATTGGTGATTTAGACATGTCTGCAATTGAGTACAAGCCTTTAGGAATCTTGGCGTTTATTTGTAGAGATGACTTTTAAGGGAAAATCAGATATTTATATGAGATCTTTTGTGTTTTTTCAGCTCACATTAGCTTCCGTTGCCCTCTCTCCACTCTCACTGTTCTTGGGCTCATCACACTTCTTCTCCTTCTCTGTAGACATACAGAATGAAAATGTGAGACCCAAGCTTATGGTGATGCTGTATTTTCTTTTGACAGCTTCCTGTTTGGGTTCCTGTTTTGGGAACACTGAATTTTCCACCAAGTTACAGGATCTGGGCATTGATTCCAATTGCATTTGACTATGTATGATAACTTGCTACCAAATAGGTAGTGTGTGAGAATGAATAAAGGGGATTTGGAATGTTTCTCATATAATGTTTCTTGTCACTCTTTCCCAAATGGTTTGCTGAGAAGAGAACAATTTGAAATATTTTCTCAAAGGGGGTAGGGGAAGAATACTACTTTGAATCTCCTGACATTGCTTGGTCTCTATTGAGTTCTTACTAACTCTTTGTTTTTAGTCCCCAAAATGGGTGTTGGTGTGCTCTGATCCCCAGTCCTGAGGGTTGGCTCTCTGTTTTGGCCTGCTGGTGGGGCATGCTGGAAACATTTGCGGGTGCAAGTATAGGCCTGTCAGAAAGCTTGGCATTTAAGGCAGAAGCTCTGAGTAATATATTTGAGTCTATAGTCCTGATCAACTCTAGTATGTGCTTGCATGGAGAAAGGAGAGTGTATTGTTTTGTCTTTGTACCATAGGTCATAATTACAACCTTGTTTATGGGATAATAAACTCATTAGGCAATTATGTCTTGTTGAGGAAGTAGCAACCTTATTTGTTTCTAACTTGAAAGCTCTCAGGCAGGTAATAATTAGTTTGCATTTGGGGTATTAAATGGAAGGAACCTGAAGTAGACTGTGTGTTCTTGACTTGTTTGCTTTTTTCCTTTGCTTTAATTCTTGGCGCACTTTAGAAGTCAATTTGGCCTGCTAGGGGGAGGAGAACGCTAGATTTGACACTGGATCTGACACTGGATCCTGGCTCAGCTACTTGTGACCTAAGTAGCCTTGGGTAAATCATTTTATTACCCGAGTCCCAGCTAGGTGGCACAGTGGGTAGAGTGTCAGGCCTGAAGTCAGGAAGACTCATTTTCATGAGCTCAAATCTGGCCTTAGATATTAACTGTGTGACCCTGGGCAAGTCACTTACTCCTTTTTACCTCTGTTTCTTTATTTGTAAAATGAGCTAGAGAAGAAAATAGAAAACTACTCCCAACAAATAGCAAACCACTGCCAAGAAAACCCCAAATGGGGGTCATGAAGAGTCAGACATGACTGAATAACAAATAAATCCTCATTGATTAATTGGATGTCTCCAGTGACTTTAAGAGACTTCATAGGTAACCCTGCTTTCCACCTTTACAACTTCTTCTCCTTGAGGTTTTGTATTTCATGAGGATACTGAACTAGATAGAGACCAGCGTTATACCTGAGAAGGCAACACTAACAATAATGCTTCCTTTTAGGAAGGCTTACAGAAACAATTGCTCTAAGTAATCTCATTTGATTTTCACAATAAACAGCCCTGAGTAGCAGGTAATGATGACGATGATGATATTGTTATTACTACTAATAATAATTCATATTTAAATAACACTTTGAAATTGGTACAGTGCTTGACCCAAAACAATCTTGTGCTGTGGATAGTGGATGTACTCTCATCCCTCCCTTATAGGTTCTGAGAAAATGAGCTGCTCACCCTTAAGGCCCAGAGAGAGTAAGTGGAAGGGTCTGGCTTTGAATCCATGTCTTCTGACTCCATTTCCAGGACTCTGAAAACTTGTTAAGAGGGAGAGAAGGAAGTTATGGAATCCTCAGGATATTTTTAAGCACACTTCACAATTTAATTCAGTTTGATCAGACCCAAGCAGAAGCATTTAGAATTGATTTTCCAATGTTCCATGTGATCTTACAGGCCTGGGTATTTGCTACAGTCATGCATATTTCAAATTCTCCAAGGTTGTCCATTGTATGACTCTCATCCAAATCTTCTTGTAAATCTACTAAAGAACTAGTCCAGCTCATGAGCTGGGACACTTCTTGATTTCTATTGGTAATGAGATAATCACACTAATGACGAATTGTTCTCTATAGCCTTTAACAAAATTTGATGTCAAATTTTGCTTATATCCATCAATTAAGTCTTTCCCCCACCATATTCAGAAAAGGAGCACTATTCCACTTGTGACCAAGACTGAATTTGGAATGGTTCAGGAGCTCCATATTTAGCCAGAAACCCTGAGATCTTTGGGGATCAGACTTTTCATTATGATATTCCTAGGTTCTAATTTACAAAACTCTTTATTACTGTGCCCTGTTTGAAAATCACTTATTCATTCTCCTCACACTTTGGTGAGATGAGTGACGAGCAGAGCTCTAAAGAGATGTTGTGGCTGGTGAAACTAAAGACAATGAGATTAAACTCATCAGAAGCCTGCCTCCAGAGGAGGCAGCGTGAATGTCTGGTTTCTGAACAACATGTCACTGATCATCTCCTTCTTAAAAAGCTCTTTTCTCTGGGCCAGGTAGCTTGTTCCTTCTGCATTATATGGTGTGTCTGAAGAACTATACTTTTTAATACTTTGTGATTTTGTCTTTCTGGTTGTTCCTTGTACCAATGCAGAGCACAGTCTTTTCATACAGGTAATTATTCTTTGTCATTGCTAAAGTCAAAATAATCGGGTGGTCAGCCCTCTGCGTGTGAGCCTCTCTGTACTTAGTAAGGCTGCTCCTCTGAGAGCAAGCAGGCACACCGTCTGCCATTGAGCCTCCCTTTAAAATTTTTCCTTAACCTAGTATATCATTGTCATTGTGTTTGAGAACGCAGGGTTCCCTCCACACCTTGAGGAGGAAGATCTTAGAGTAAATTAAATAATGCATAGCCTATAGTTTTGTTTTTGTTTTTAGTGAGATGGGAAGAAGCTCCATGCTAGTAACAATAAAAGACTGAGATAGGGTTGCTATCCACCCACATATTCCAGTTCTATTTAACTGTTGGAGTGATTGGAAATGCTTGTGTGCCCAGAGCTGTGGCTTCAGGACCTTAGCAATGCAAGGTACAAATTCCCATGTACTTGGTGATCATCACTGCCTCTGTCCATCCCTTAGTGACAGCTTGAGAATGTAATGAGGTGTCTTTTCTATGGCCCACAATAGCACTTCCCATGAGTTTAGAGCAGGAAGTGAAGAATGCCTACACTTTGTATAGTACAAAGGAAACTATAAGTAGGCAGAATGTAATTACTCAAATGGGAATTTGACTATGCAAGGTAGTCTGACACTTCAGCTCTCTTCATCTGTGCAGATAGCAAAATGTTACTTCTCATAACTTTCTCATGGTGTCTGCAGACTAGATCTCTTTTCAGTTATTAGTGCTGAAGTGGTTGAACATGTTAAGGAGCAGTAATTAAGCAGGCGGATGGGAAGCTTGCAATCTATTTGTTAAAGTGGGCTGCAGATATTTCAGATGTCAATTAGGAAAGACATACATATTGTGTAACTGAATAAGACTTAGTGCATGTATACTTGGCTGTGGTCAGGAGGGCTGTGGGTCTGACAAGGGCCGAGTCAGTAATGTGAACTGGAAGGAAGGTATTACATCCAGGAGAATTGAATGGAGTCCTTGGGAGACTATAAATAGATCTGAGATCCTGGCTATTGTTTTCATTACTTCCTATGCTTTATTTGAGGTTCTTTTAAGTCCAGGACCTCTTCTTTTTGCCTTGTGTTGGGAAGATTCCCTGGAGGAGTTCTGGTTGTTTAAAATTAAAGTCCTCCAGCTTCAATATTTTTAGTTTTCCTGTAATTAGCTCTGGACTTTGAACAAGACTTATAAATATTAGGACTAAGGCTTGTGGATCCCAGGCAGGGAATTCTCACCTGGTGGAGAGGGCTCAAAGAGGGGTTAGGGATGTTGAGTACATTGTAGGCATACCATAAACACTTTTTGATTGATCAAATGTTGGGCATGGAACTTTAAGCTGACTGTGGGTATGTATAAATAGTTTCTTGACCAGGCTGAGGAGCTGTGATTTAACTGGCAAAGGTGCTCCTTCAAACCTCGATAGATAGTCTTCATACATTATCCTGGCTTAAAAAAATTTATCACTTGCCATCTTGTCTTCTGGTAATGAGCCACTGTGCAGTAGTTAGGCTTGTCTTCTGACTAGAGAAACATATGTCACTGCTGGAGTTTCCTTAAACCCTTTGAAGTTTCATGGAATCTGTTAGATTTAGCAGTCTGATCCCATGGGATTTAAGTATACTGGCTCACCTTCATTCAACAATTAGCTATCAGATGACAGGCTTTTCAGGAAGACATGGAAATAACAAATACAAATGTAAAGTCTTCTACTTGGGCTAAAAACATCACCTGTACAAGTACAGAATGGGGGAGATATAGCTAGATAACAATTCTATAATTCATGTGGAAAGGACTTGAACTCTGACTGGACTTCCAACTAAGCATGTGTTAACAGTGCTTTGTAACAGCCAACCAAAGTTGAGTGATCTTAGACATTAACAGAAATACAGTGTCCAGAAATAATAGAAAGATGGACTTGAAGAGGGATTCTCTTTACTCTTCTTGTCCATAGAAGGCAGAAGCATTACAAGCAATGCATAGAAATCACAAAGACTCCCTAAATTGCTAATTTCCTAACAACTGGAGCTGTTCAAAAGTAGAATGGGATCCCCCAGGAGGTAGGGGTTTCCTTATCATTGGAAATCTTCTGATGGAGGTTAGATACACAGTTCTTAGTCAAGTTGTAGGGGAAATGCCCCTTTGGATATGGACTGGATCACACGATCATTGATCTTATTCTAAAGGGGACCTCAGAAGCCAACTAGTCTAATTTCCTTATTTTACCAATGAGGAAACTGAGGCCCCAGAGGGTGATGTTACTTACCCAAAGTCCCACAGGTAGTATGCTAGATTTCTTTGGGTCACTCTACTATTCAGGGAGCTGATGTCAAACATAGGAAAGATATTTAGCATTAGTTAAATCTGATGGCATCCTTATGCAATTATGGAACTTTGATCCTGCAGGCAACCTGAACAAACTGCTTCAGGATGGCGAATGTTAAAGTCTTTTCAAGGTTGGTTAAATACTCCTCTATTTATTGGAGATCCATGTATTTTCACATTGCCATTGGTGTGGTTGAAAAGATTCCAGTGAGGGCAATTGCCTCTCCCATAGTATGTACATGGAAACATTGGTCTTTTGTTCTCAGCTGAAGGTATAGTTTGCAAAAGTTTATGCTTTCTAAGAGTCCCCTCTTTCCTTTTACTGTGGCTCAGCCCTTTACTTTGAAATTCAGACATAATACAATGGAAGAAATCCTGGGCTTAGACTCAGAAGATCTGGGTTTCAGTACTGACTCTGCCACTAACTTTCTGTGTGAACATGGGTAAGTTATTGTCACTTTATGGGGATCATTATCTTCCCCTGTAAAATAAGAGGGTATGATAAGATGATGCCAGTGTCTTTTGTAGCTCTAAATCCTATGTTTCTTTGACTAGGTGTAAAGGTCCTTCAATTCAATTGAACAAATCTTTAGTGTCTGGTATTAACATGTCACTTTGCTATTATAAGCAGGTGTTAACTGCAAGGTACAATCTGGAGGTAGTGTACAAAGTAAAACTGAAACTAAAAGATTTAGTCTTCTGACTCCAAACTCCTAACAGATAAGGGTCCTAGGTGATACTTTACAGACCTCTTTCCAGTAGACAGCTCTGGAGGTATGACCTTCCCTTGGTCCACACCTCTACTCCACCCCTTGCACGAAGACTAGAGATTCCCTGAAGCACCTAAGCTATAAGCCACACCTAAATCTGGTTCTACAATGACTCATTATTTAGCCTAAGGTAAAGGAAAGGAAAAAAAAAACCTAGATCTAATTTAGTTCTGCCTTTTGTGAAGTTCATACAAAATTATTAATTAAAACCAAAAGTTTTTCTCTTACTTTCAACTTAGAGCCCCTAGTCATTTCCAGCCTATCTGTTTTGGAATAAGATACAAAACTCTGTCCTTATTAAATTCTGTGTATTGCCAGCTACTCACTGACATCCTCCATTGCCTCTTACCCTTTCCACCCCAATTAATAAACAGACATTCATCATAAAGAACTTAAAATTGATTGTGGTTTTATATAAGACAAAATCAGGAAATAGAAATAGCTTAAAGAAATATCATCTACAACTAGCGTCTGGGGTGGGGGAGTTGGGGGAGTTAAAAACCTTTTTTTAGCTCTCAAAAGGGACAGGCACAGCTTTGACACAGTCTTGAATCTTATAACTCTTATCAGAAAATGCTTGCAGAGACTTATCTATCCTTCTGTAGGACCTCTATTATGCTGTGGACTCTCTATTGCAACCAATAACTCTTCTCTTGGCCTGCTGTAGTCTCATTCAAAAGTTCTGAAGCAGTGGAACAATTTCCCCCAAGCAAGAGTTTATGCTAATCTCAGTGCCTCCTAGGTTGGGAAGAAAAATCTATCTCTATGGGACTACAATTCCTAGATTTCCTACAATTTCTACATTTCCTGTTAGGTTTTGGGGCTTTATTTCTAGTTCAATGGAAAATCAGTCTGATCATCCTATAACCTTCAGCGCAACATTACACATATATGCAAATACAAATAAATACAAGGCATTACAAGGTAATTTCCAGAAGGGGAGGGCACTGACAAATTTGGGATATCAAGAAACCAATCTAGGTGTAGGAATTGACGTCTAAGCTATGCTGTGAACATAGAGATTCTAAAAGAGGGCAGATTGTTGAAGAGATTCTACAGAAAGGGTTGCATTTCAATTTGCACTCCTGACTCAACTTTTAGCTGCCCCATTAGTCTTTTTGTTATTGTTTTTCCTTACAAAACACAGTTTTGCTAGATTTCGCATTGCTTTTATCAGGTCTTACATATATGTTCTTTTCTTCCTATCATGAATGTGGTTGTTCCCTTTCTATTTCCTACACCATAGCTTCAGTCAGATTCCTTGCCGAATAATTAATCTGGGAGAAAAACCTCTTTTCCATTCTGATATTGGTGATCAGGTCTGTCTTACTGCTAAATGATCAGAAGCTGAGGCACTTGATGGGGTGTTTTTGTCTGGGCCAAATCTCACAGTCATTTGAAATTGCTGATGTGACATCCATTTGGAACCAGAGCTGATTCCATGCCATTAGCGCCGCCCATTTGCCAGATTTTAAGTGGAAAATCTCAATTACAGGGCTTGTCTTGCAACCTTGCAGTGTCCATTGAAATAGTTCTTACATTTTTCTGTTTTCAAGGGACCTGGTAAATGGGTGGAATATGTAGAAAGCAGTTCTAGATGGGAAATTGCCATAAGACAGTAGTAGATTACAATGAATAATTTATTATACACTGAATTTTAAAGAAGCTGACTAAACATGCATTTACAACTATTTACACTTAAAATGAATGTTTATGATATGTCTATAATAACAATGGCTTATATTTATAAAGCACTTTACAATTTTAAAGGCTCTTTGCATATAGTAACTCACTTGATCTAGTCAATATCTGTGATGTAGGTCCTACAAATATTATTTCCCCTATTTTACAGATGAAGAAACAGTCTGAGTGACATCAGGTGACTTGCTCAAGGTCACCCAGCTATTAATTGTGGGAAGCAAGATGAGAACTCAGTTCTTGCTCACTGTATCATGTAGCTGCTGCCATCAGATGGATAGGATCTGTCAAGCTGGAAAAGAAAAGGGAGGCCACCTAAGTGGGGAGAACAATAAGGCTCTTGATGGGGACTAGTCTGACTGGAGCGGGAAGTTTATGCTGAGGAACAGTGGGGAGATAGGGATGGAAAGGTGTGGTGAGGTTGTTGAATGCCTCGATTAGGAGTCCAGACTTTATTTTTATAGGCCATAGGGAGACATTGGTGGTTTCTGAGTAAGAAGAGTGATGTGGAGAAAGTAGTGTCTTTGGAATATTCATCTGTTATTGGTGTCTAACAGGACATCTTCTAGAAGATGCCTGATGATAACCTAGTGGATTTACAGAGTACATTTCACAATTTCTCTCTGTCCTCCATCTCACTGCTTAGGTAAGGCAGAACAAGTATTGCCTTATTCATTTGAGGGGCAGGAACCTCTTTGCATTGAACTTAGAAACTGTACAATTGTATTAAAATGTTTAGATTTAAACAACTCTTTCAGTGGAAAGAGCACTGAATTGGAAACTCAGAGATTGGGCTCTACCACCAATTAAATGTGCATGACCCTGGCCAAATAATTTTGACTCCTAGAGCTTCAATTTAACCTTCCACAAAATGAAGATGTTGGGGAGAACTGGACAGAAAATCACTAAGGTTTTATCCTTGACTCTCTTCTCTTTCCTCTACACTCTCTTCCTTGATGATTTCATCTATTCCCATGAGTTTAATTATCACTCCTAATACAAATTACTTCAAATCTATATTTTTACCCCAGCTACTACCAAGAACTCTACTTCCATCTTTCCAACTGTCTGGTTCCAATTGTCATTTCAAATTAGACATGATGAAAATTAAACTGAATTTACTCCAAACCCACCCCTCCCTATCACTTCAATATTTCTTTTTCTGGCAGTTATCATCATTCTAGTAATCCAGGCTCCTAAGCTTGGAGATATGTTTGACTCCTTTCCTCCTCATCTCATATCACTAATGGCTAACTCTTCTGGCATCTTCTTCCCCATGGTCTCTCTCAATGATCCTGTCTCCTGGCTTCCTGGTCCCACTGCAACTATCTTTATTCATGTACCCTAATTTTAAGGCTTTGTAAACCTTCAAGTGCCCTAGAAGTATGAGGTATTATTTATGTTCTCACATAAATGACTACAATAGCTTCCTAGCTGGTCTTTCTACCTTTAGTTTATTCTTCTCCCTCTTATCTGCCACCCTGCTGCTGCCTATGAAATCTTCCTAATCTACTGCTATGATCAAAGGCCATCCAAAATGTCCAATTCTGATATCTGAGAGCCTTTGTATTCTGCCTCCAATCTGTTTTTTCCAGCCTTATCTCATATTACTTCACATCACATCCTCTATAATTTAATCAAACTGGACTACCCCCAACCAAGCTATTGTGCTGTCCATTCTTGCCTCCTTAGGTATCCACACCAACCTTTAGGCCTGGAAAGGATTCCTTCTACTCCATCTGCGTCAGAGGAAACCTTTCCCTTCCTTTGAGGCCTGACTCAGGTGCCTCATTTATGAAACTTTTGATGACCCTTTCTGGGAAAGTGAACCCTTTCTCTTGTAATTCCTCATGGTGCCAGATCTCACCTGTGCTTTTCTCTTGCTGGTAGAGATGGTAAGAATACTGTCAGAGTTATTTGTGAATAATGTATCCTTACTATAAGGTTGTAAGCTTCTTGGCAGTACTGCCTGTGTTTGCTCTTTTTGCATGCCATACAATAAGGTTTTCATCAGAAGGCCGTCAGTGAACTTGTATGACCAGACCCTTCTAGTTTTGACATTGGGTTTCACCTTTCTGACATTCTCCTTTTCTGGAAGCATAAAGGAATTCATTTTGGATAGACCATCTTTGGAGTTCTAGGTACCATGGTGCTTGTGGAAAGCAGAGAAGAGACTCCTCCCCCAGGTTTATGGAGGACAATGTTCATGTATACCAAGCATGTAAGGAATTCTTTTTAAAAGAATCTGGTAGATTAGAAACAAAAAACAATGCAGGAGAAGCATCCAGAGAATAATAATAAGGATGTTGAAAGCAGCATTAAGTGTACTGTTATTCAGGTATATGTTATTTTCCTTCTGATTGTGCAGAAACTTGGCATCTGACCAGCCTACTTATATCTTAGAGAATTATCACATAAATACAAACACAGCTATGATTAGAAATTTTTGTATCTAGAGATAGGCATAAAAAAAAATCTAGTGAAAGCAGCATGAAAAGTACCCTCATTGAAGGGTGGTGATGGTGGGAATCAACCTATGCTGGTGTGGATAGGACCTCAAAGAGATGTCTTGGGGCTGTTGCTCAAAGGAGACTGCTATGGGGTGGGGGAGGGGTGAAACATGAGCAGCAGGGGTCAAGGGAGGAGTTCATCCTAGGCTTCCATCTGGTAACTTCCTATTTTCATTAATCATTCCTACCAACTCAGTGCCAAGTGTTGTTCTAGGTTGCTGAAGGACTACAAGAATTGAGTGCCCTCAAAATTTGGCACCCTAGGGCAAAGCTCCAATCTCCCCACCTTAGTTGCGGTTCATGTGTTTGCATGTAAGCATGCATGTGTATATGTGTGTGTATACACACACATATACACACAATGTACCATTTAGCAAAATGCTTGTGGAATTAACATTTTCCTGGAAGAACCAACCAGATCTGCCTTAATGATCAAATAGTTTTATGGCAGCCAGCACAAGTGAATTTTACAGGAACCAAATCTATTTCTTCACACCGATCCTGCCTGTTTTACTTGAGTACTGAGTCATTAGCATGTTTATAATAGTTCTAATTTAGCACAACATTTTCTGAATTTTATCCTTGAGTCATTTACAAATTGTTCATATTGAGTAAACAAAGGAAACAGATTGCATTTTATACTTAGTAATTTATCTGAAAGCAGAGGGGAGGGTTAATTGTTTGAAAGTTTTGCTCTGTTTGGGGAAGTAAGCCTCCTCTTGCATTGCTTGGCATACAATGCATTTCCCCCCACCCGTATTTCTGGAAAAAAAAATTTGCCATGGAGCAAAATGAAAAATGAGGAGCAGGATGGGATTGGCCTCTCACCAAGGGGCGTGGGGAGCAGAATTGGAGCTGGCACGGGGTGAACTCCAACAGTTGGTGCATTCCTTAATGATCCAGGGCTAGAGAAGTCCAGCTCTCCCTGGCCCAGCATCTGTGTTGATGTTGATATCAGCGCCCCACTGTATGGGAAAAGCATGCTTTCTCTCATTTCTTGGCTAAAAATAGCGTGGAATATAGCATTGTATGAGTTATTTTCGGATAACAAAAACATTTAGGGGGTTAAAGGTTTGGCTTCTTGATTGAAAAAGGTCAGTGGTATAGCTCATGCTGCTTTTTGCAGACTGGATTTTTTTCCCCTCCGAGTTTGCAGCCTATTCAAACTCTTCTCAGACAAACTGTTTTAGGTCCATTTGGTTCATCCTGCCAAACCTACTCTCTAGGGTGGCTTTCCCATCAGGCTTTCTCATAACACAGGGGGCTGACCTGGAAAGGGCTACCATCTCTACCCTTGTGCTCTCCTATGGAAATTCCTTCGCTTCATTGGAAAGGGGTGGAGATGGGGGCGGACGTCAGGGAGCCACTCCGTATGTTATTGTGAGTTCAAAATGAAACTGGCACATTTTTAGTGTCTAATTATTTTTAGTGAGCTTGGAGAGTTTTAATTAAAATTTAAGAGAGCCCTCCAAGCTCTCCAAGCTCCAATTTTCTCATACTGTATTGTGGCCCACTTGTCACAAAAAAAAAAAAAGGGTACAGTAAGGCTCATGCAGAGTCTCGAAGTCTTTGTGTATCCTGATGAAGACTATGGTGCTGGCTAGCCAGCAAGGCCTGAATGCACATTATTAGCATCAAGAATTACTGAGAAGACACAAGGACTTTTGGATAGTCATCACTGAGCTTGGAGACACTCAGGATTGTTCATGCTGGAGAGTTGGGATTCCTGAGTAAAAGGGAAAAGAAGCTGTCTAGTGATTTATTAGGGGACTTAGGAAGCAGAGGGCGAACCACACAAAAGGCCAGAAACTGTTGCTTTTCACTCGGAAACATTTGTAAGAGATTCACCATGTCATTTTTCTAATGAGTTAGCATTCCTAATTTTAAGTATCTCTTTGAGGCAAAAGAATGATGGTGTGTGCACTCACGAGTAAAGGATTGGAAAGTTCAACGAGGATGGTTACCATTTCTCCCCTACTCCTCCCCCTCCCCCTTTGCATTTTAACAGTAATCTGTCTGGCTCTGTCTTGCTTCTATTTTTTTTTTTTTATTCCAGTTTAAACACCCCATCCTCGTACATGGTAAATAGCCTTGTTAACTGAGAGCAATTGTGAAAGGTTCCCTTCCAATCACTGTTGAGTCTGGGAAGGCAGTCTCTCAAATGCCTTCACTTCCAATTTTCTCTTACACTATGAGCATTAATTATTAGCAGATGAAAGCATGGAAATTCACCAGGCAATGATGAAGCTTCCTGGACTCAGTCTAACTGGGGAGATTGAAACCCAGGTACTCACAGAGAGTAAACATTGCTCGGCAACCCAATATTCTGCCTTCAGGCTGGTTTTTGATTAGTTCTGAATTATACCTACCTCTATTATTGCAACCAAACTTTATTGAAAAAGTAAGAAATATATAATTGGTGTGTGAGAGAATAAAGAGAGCCATAGTGACCCGCAATATACTTTCAGGACATTTGGCTAGTTTTCTATCCTTTAAGTAAAAAGGTAACAGACATTGTAGATCAACATTTGAGTTTTGACGACCTTTTTTTTTTTTTAAATAAAATCTAACAAATTATAAAGGCATAAATGTTTGTGTTGTCTTCTAAGCTCATTCTTTTTAAAATGTTTGCTACTTTTCCTTTTGCCCCTGGGATACAGTATTATGGTTTAATTTGGACATACATATTATCATGACTAAAGGCCATGACATTTTTTTTTAATGATATAGAGCTGTGCTAAGTAGTTCTTATCTCAAGGAAATCTGGAGGGCAGAAATTTCCCCAAAGGCCCGAAATTTCGATGCTATTTTTTAGCTGAAGAGAGCTCCATCAGTCAGGATGTCCACGACTTGCCTGCACATATTCTCATGGAGTATCCCCTTAAAGGGATCATTAAAGGAGAGTGGAGACCAACCCCTTCATTTGAGAGATGAAGAAACTGAGACCCTGGAGGGATAGGGAATGACTTGTCCAAGGTTTTAAAGTAAGATGGCAGTGCCCCAGATAAAAAAAAGATGGACCAGGCTGCCATACCATTTCATGGATGTTACCCACACTGCTATGTATTATTAGTTGCTTTAAAGTCAGCTTCATGGAACATAGAGATCTCAGCAGAATACTTCCAAGAGAATTTTTGGTTACTTAACGCTTTTCATTAAGGAGCCCATGTGGCTTCTGAGTTAAATTCAGTCTGTGCTGTCCTACTGCTTAGTGTGAATGCTGTGCAAACTTTGTTCTTTTTACTGTTTTTAGCTTTTTAGCTTTGCTCCCTTCTATGCATGATCAGAACATGACAAAACCTCAGAAGTTGCTTAGGGAAGTTGGTGCCCTGTTAATGAAATGGAAGGATGAGTCTCAAGGGATCCTTATCTATGATTAGTGTCCACACCTTACTTTTGTTTTGAAGGAGATTGAATTCTGTTCATTTTATTTATAATTGTGTCTCTACTGTTCTTTGATTTACCCCAAGGTACAGAACTATCATCAATAGCAGCAATAGGGACATTCGCTTCTTTCTTATTTTAAGTACTCCTTTTCTCTGATGCAGTGGAAAGAGAAGACCTGAGTTTGTAACTTAGTAATTGTGAGACATCATTTTCTTTCTCTGGATCTAAGTATCCTAATGTATAGACTAAGGTGGTTGGCCTCAATGACCTCTAATGTCCTTCTGACTCTAAATCTATAATCCTATGACATCTACTTCTTAACCTTCTCCACATGACAACAGAGACTGGATGACTCCTGGAGGTCCCCTTTAGCTCGGGGGTTCTGTGATTCCTGACTTCTTTCTACTAACTGTGATAGACCTTGCACACAGTGGCTAAAAGGATCATAGCATTATGAAAAGAACCCTGGATTTGAAGTCAGAAAATCTGTATTCTGCCTCTTACTAGTTAGTGTGAGCTGGTGAAAGTTACTTCACCCTTTTTGGTCTCAGTTTCCTCATCTATAAAATCAGAGGGTTTGATCAGACCAACCACTAAAATTCCTTCTAATTTTAAATCCCATGATTCTAGCTAGGTGAGTTTAAAGTAAATAAAATGGCATAAATAGCTTTCTTTTTAAAAAATTTATTAATGCCTCTTGTTTTTAACACTATGCTTATTTTCCAATATATATTGCCAATTTGTAACAAAGGAAAGAATTAGGTAAAGCTGGTTAAACAAGGTAACTATGCCTGACATGTATGCAAAACTCCATACCTGTAGCCCCCCACTTCTCTACTGAGAGGAAGGATCAGTAATTTATTGTATGTTCTCTGGAGGTAAGACTGATCATTGGCTAGTCTTTAGTGTCGCTTTTATTTATATTATTTTAGTCAATATGTATAATCTTTTGACTTTGTTTACTTTGTTTTGGATTAGTTCATGGAGGTTTCTCCAAATTTGTCTGAATCTTCATATTCGTAATTTCTTATGGCAAATAATATTCTTTTACATGAACACAACATGGTTTGTTCAGCCATTTTCCAAATGATAGGCAGCTGCTTCATTCTGTCTTATTTGAGATTCTCTTAGATGTTGTCAAGATTGTGTATATTGATCTGAGTTCAGATTCTACCTTTGATATTTGTTAGCCGACTGAACCCTGGTTGAGTCCATTAACCTGTCTGAATTTCATTTTCCTCGTTTACAAAATGCATGTGACTATAATATCTAGCACACAGGATTAATGTGAACATCCAATGAGATAATGTATAAAAAAGTTCTCTCCTGGCCCCTCTTCCAATCTTTCTATATTCTTTCTGGGTGAATTCATCAGCTCCTGTGGGCTTAATTAGCATCTCTATTTAGATGACTCCCAGTTTTATATAGCCAGTTGAATCACCAATTGATTGCCTTTTTGACATTTCAAATGGGATATCCAATAAATATTTATCACTCATGTCCAAAAGAAGACCTCATTTCCCCCCAAATGCATCCCTTTTCCAGACTTCCTTATTTCCATCAAGGATACCACCATCCTTCTAGTTACTTAGATTTGCAACATTATATCACCCTTAGCTCCTCATTTTCACTCTTTTCCCACCATATCCAATTAGTTTCCAGTCATGTAAATCTCATCTCTACAACATCTCTCATATCTTTCCCCTTTTCCCCCAGTCACAGGCTATAATCCAAGTTCAGGTTATCATCATCACTACTCACTGACACTATTATTATAGACTCCTAATTGATCTTGCTTCCTCACTTTTCTCCTCTCTCTAGGCAACCCTTTACATAGCTTCTGTAGCAATTTTCCTAAAGCACAGGCTCTCTGTGCCACTCCTATGCTCAATAAACTTCAGTGGCTCCCTATTCACTCTAGAATCAAATGCTATTAACTCTGCCAATTAAAAACGTTTTACAACCTGGCTCCAGCCTACACTGCCAGCCTAATTATACAGTAGTCTTCAATACTCTTTGGTCCATCCAAAGTGACCTCACTGTTTCCCTCAATACTTAACTGAGTTCTGTTGCACAGGTGGTCCTTCATGCCTAGAAGACCTTCCATTCTCACCTCTTTTTCGTAGAATTCTTAATAATCTTCAAAGCTCAAATCAAACACCTTTTCTTACACAAACCCTTTCCTGGTCACTCTCTGCAGCTTCTGGTTCCCCCCTATCCTTTCACCTCGTATTTATTTTGTATATATTGTATGTTGTACATACTGTCTCCCTGATATAATGTAAGCCTCCTGAGGGCAGCGCTTGTTTCATTTTTGTCATTGTATTCCTAGTATATAGCACAGTGCCTGGGATATAGTAGGTGTTCACAAGAAAAAAAAAGATTGCTAATTAATTGATTAATTAAAACGCATTACAAACCTTAAAACACCATGTAAATATCAACTATTATGGCTGTTGTTATCCTTGTTGTCTTGGCAGTGGAGGCCAACCACAAATGATACTAAGAATTTTCATGGAAGAACGCTACCCAGAGACCACTTTAATATTCAGCCTCAGCCTCCCTCTCTATAAAATGGCAGCAGGGAAAATTAGACTAATTCAAAGAGATGTGGTGAGGCTTAGTTTTCTATTATGAATACAAAACTACTTGTAGCTGTTAAGCATTATTCCTTGTTTTTTTCTTTAATACAGTGCAAAAAGGAAGAATGGGAATTTATTGTGAGTTGTGTGACATTTGAAATATTTGTTCTTGATGGCCGCATAGTTTTGTTTTTCCCCCATGATGTCTCAACACATATTCCCTGGGGTTCCTGAAGATTTCAGACATATTTATAGAAACAAGAGACATATCATAGACTGTTTTACATATCTGCCTAGTTTATGAATTTTCAGTGAAATTTGCTATCATTATTAATAAATTCTATGCTTTTGTCTTCTGTCATTGGGTAGATGTATCCAACTTGGATTGTATGCAAAGGAACTGTTTTAGCATTTGTATCAGTAATAATTATCAGCTTAGTATATTGTTACAACATGTTTGGAAAGTAGCTTATAAAAATAACAAGGCTGTGGGATATATCAAGATGAAGACAGCTCAGTTGATCATACTTATTACTGATAGGGATGTTATAAATATACCACTCTGTGCTGTAACATTTTAGTATGTCTCAAAAAGTCAGACCCAATTTGAAATAATAATCTCTGACAGTCCTGGCTTTGAAGATTCGCTGCTGTACTCTCAAACTTGGGCTCTTTTTTATGTGTGACTTGAACATAAAAAACAAACCTGTACAGAGTGCAAAATGCCCACCCTGTTTCTGAATTTCAAAGAATGCAGTAAGAGCCCTTTGGGTAAATTAAAGACAATTGGAAACTGTGCCCTGCCTGCCTTTGTTGGAAGGTCACTCAAAGTCCAGCTCCTGATTTCTGGGATAGATCACTTGTTGAAGGCAGTGTGGATTTTTAAGAGAAAGAAAGGGAAAGAAGAGAAGAAAGAGAAAGAAAGGGAAGGGGATGGGGGATGAGGGAGGGAAAAGGAAGGAAGAAAGAGAAATAAACAAAGGAAGAAGGGAAGAGAAAGAGAAAAAACAGAAAAGAATCCAGGGAGGAAAGGGAGGAGAATGTGCCCTTGATAGAATCAAGCTGCCTTTGGTTTAGAAAGGACTTCAGGCTTCATCTGTGAGAGACAGCTAGCAGGGTTGCTCTCCATCATACATCTCACGACACTGAGCTGGATTCTATCCATTCTTTGGCTGATTGATCATGCCATGGACAAATGTTAATTGTTTTCATCAACGGTTTCCAATCATGAGTGTTCTTTCATCTCTTACCTAGGGCTCACCTTCTCTTTCAGTGACTTATTTATCTTCCAACAGTCTTTTTAGAGGCCACCTTGACCACACTGACACCCTGACAAACTCAAGAAATAAGTTAAAGTAATATTCACTAGTATGGGGGTGGGGCAACTAAGAAGGGGAAGAGGATGTTTTGTTTTTTTTTTTGTATGTGACAACTTGAAATCTTATTTTTTCAAAGAAAACTCTCCAAGTATTACCATTCTGGCTTATAAAGTATTACGACTGTACTAGAAAAGAAATGCCTTCTTTCTATGGGTGATTTTATTTGCCACCATGTTTTCAATTTTGACCTTTATACATAGACTTGGAGGTGTTTTCAGTTCTTCCAGCAAATTCCAAGGTATTTCTTGTGTGGCATAATCTGTCTTTATCTCATGATCAAAGAACTTCACTCCTCTCAAAATGATTAAGGACCATTTTACATCTTTGATCGATTATTAGATTGATTCATTCACTCCAACCATCTGAACCTTCTGTGATTATGATAATTTGCGTGGAGGTGGAAAAGGCACCCTTCACTCTTATAGGTACTTGTTTCATTCTGTTTTTACGTTCTTAGTGCCTGGCATAACACCATATTAGATGCTTAATAAGTGCTTTATTTATGACTCCCTTCTGAGCGCCATACCTACCTTGTCAACCTCCTATAAACTATCATTGTCTGGATCTTCTAAAGATATCTCAAGGTTGACATGGCTAAGAACAAGCTTATTGTCTCTACCTCCCCCCCCCCAACTTGCTCCCCTTCTGAGTTTAATATTAATTTTTAACCTCCCATATTTCTAATTTACATCTAGTTCTTCCCTTTCCCTCACTCTGTACCACTTCATTTCCAAATCTTGTTAATTCTACCTTCATAACATTTCTTCATGTCAATTATTTCTTTTCTATTTCCATTGCTAGCACATATATGTATGTATACATGTATAATACCTTGGAAATAAGAATATATAACATATATATATATATATGAAGGATAGATTATATATGTATATATGTTAAGCAGGTTACTTAACCTCTATTTGCCTTATTCTACTGAAAAAAGAAATGGCAAACCAACTCCAATATCTTTGCCAAGAAAACCCCATGGACAGTGGTCCACAGGGTCATGAAGAGTCAGACACATCTGAATGAATGAACAATAGCCACAATATATGTATAGGTTTATTACCAGCAGTGTAGCTGCCTGACAGGTTTCTTCACATCCATTTTCTCCTCCCATCCATTCAGTGCCAATCTATCCTTCATATTGATATGACAATAATCTTTCTTATGCATACATATGATCATAGGAACATAGACTTTAGAGACAAAAGAGGTGTTAGAGGTTATTTTAGCCCAATCCCTTCACTGTGTAGATCACGTTCTGCTCTACTAAAATATTTTTAGTATCTCTGTTGTCTAAAAGGTGTTCTTGTTCATCATTTAATGTCTTCCATAATCTAGTACTAAAGTCTCTTTCTAAGCTTATATCATAATATTCACTTCCATGTACTTTAGCCTCCAGCTAATCTGTATTATTCTATGTACCCAGACATTCCTTACCCACTTTGGCCTCCATACCTTTGCTTGCATTGTTTGTTATACTGAAAATATAGTCCAGCTCAAATGGCATCTTTTTTATATAACCTCTGATTCCCTCCCAGCTGACAACTTTGCCTTTAGACATCACATATTTTCCAATCTTTGGATGCATTTATTACATTAATACTATACATTATAATCATCTAAATGAATCATAGTCCAGCTAAGGATGGAGATTGGGCAATGCTAAGACACAGAGTTGGGGTGTTTTCTGTGAGAAAGAGAGAAGGTCAATCTAACTGGATTGTAGAGTGCAGAAAGATATTAATATATAATTAATAGCAGTGATTTCAGTGGTTCTCAGAGAAAAAGATGTGGAAGGAGTAGGGAGGATTGAAGTGGGAGAGTGCACTTTTCAATCACCCAGGTAGGACAGAAAATGGCTCGGGTGAAGAATGGTCCCTAGGAGTACAGAGCCAAGGGGTTTAGCTCCTCCCAGTCATGGCCTATATGGTAGGAGTTATTCAGACTTGGTCTTGGTGAAGGGATCAGCAGCAATAGTACAAGGGGGCCAAGGGCTCCTAGAGTAGAGGGCAATGTGGAGTTAGATTGGGTAGCTTTCACATCAAGGCTGGGAAAGGAGGAAAATCAAGTCATCACCGGGAGAAAGTCCTGAGGGTTTGAGGGCTTGGTGAGTCCCTCACTTGGAGAAGCAGATCAAGCATTCCCTACTCCTCAAGGAGCTCTTCACTTCTTGGGGGCATGGGCTCCTGCCACAATCCAGGAATGCTTTTCTGTTCCTCAGAATATTCATTTCTTGCCTATGTTCATAACTGAAGGAAATGCTAATGTCTGTTAGAGGTTAATAAAAATAAAGATGTGATTTTTCTCCTTATTCAGGCTCATGGACCCCTTGAAATCTGTCCATGGACAGACCTACTGGGGCTATGTGGATCCAAAGCCAGGAACCCAGGTCCTATAGGAAGCTTTTCTTGATCTAGTGTCCTCTCTTCATAACAACCTTGTATTTCTTTTACATGTATATGTATACATATATAGGTGAGAAACATGCATGCATGTGCTATCTCTTGTTAGCATGTATTCTCCTCAAGCATAGGCCTTGTCCTATTTTTTGTCTTTCTATATCTAGTGTCAAATATAGAACTTGACATATAGTAGGTGCTTCATAAATGCTTGTTGATTAATGCATATCTAAACTGGGTATTTCCTACCTAGTGCAGGGATATACATATGGTAGGTACATGATTAGTATGTTTAATGAATATAGGAGTGACTCTACTAAAGATTGAGATTTCAAAGATGTAGGGTTCCATCCTTCCCTGTGACTTTTGCTTTGTGGCATTTACATGGCTCTTTTAAAAACTAACATGAAAGTCTGAGAGCTGTGAGCTCTAGCTAAGCACATTCAGCTTCAGGGATCCAGGTCCTGTCAGTGTGGGGATTCCTTCCCATGCTGCAGATCCCAGCTCCTAAGTCTTGGAGAGTTGATGTGGTTAAAGCATCACTCAGCCCATAGCCGTCCTGATGCCAAGGTTCTCTGAACTTGACCAGGCTGGGCCATGAATCCATGACCTGAAATCTATCACCAGCTCCATACTCAAAATCTTTCCTGCTTTGAATAGAATCTGCCAGATCTTGTGGCTTCATGGCACAGACTTTAAGAACTCAAGGTTATGTCAAAATAGCACAATGAAACTCTGAATTGTCAAGCTGAGCAACAGCTGCAGAGATAGCATGGTGTAGTGTGTAACTACACACCTGGGAGGTCAGGAAGACCTGGATTCAGATCCTGCCTCTCCATAATTAGCCCTGTGACTAAAGACAAGTTACTTAACCTCTCTGAGCTTCTTTCCTTGGCTGGGGGAGACAACACATCTAGGTAAGGAGTGTAATGGCACACCCATCCCAAAGGCAAAGGCAGTGGTGATTTCAGTGGTGTTCAGAGAGAAAGACGTGAAGGAGTGGGAAGGGTTCAAGTGGGAGAATGGGCTCTAAAATCACCCAAGTGCCAAAGAAAATGAACATAATATAGGCAAAGTATTTGGCAAACTTTAAAGGACTTTGTCAGTTATTGTTGTTGATAATCAACCTGATGGCAAAAGGTCAAACATCTGACCCTGAGCATATTTTCTCCATCTTAAATGTCTGTAATCAGCGGGAGTCTGTGTCAGATCCAGTGGGATCTTCTCATTGTCCCACATCACTGGAATCCCTGAGCTGTATTTAGAAAGGCATTACAGTTCTGTTAATGGAAGAAGAAGGATTTATTTTTATGAGAATGGGTCATTTACATAAAAAGAGTCAGCCCCTTCCCCTTAACAGTGGGGTCATACAACTTGACCTTTATTTCTCTCAGCATCTCTAAGTGGAAACTTTTTTTTTTTGCTTTTTGGAGGGCAATTGGGGTTAAATAACTTGGCCAAGGTCACAAGGCTAGGTTTTTTTGTTTGTGTGTGTTAAGTGTCTGAGGCTGGATCCAAACTCTGGTCCTTCTGACTCCAGGGCCAGTGCTCTACTCACTGCACCACCTAGCCGCCCCTGAAGCTATTTTTTTTTTAATCAAAATTTTCCTTTGGGGTTTTTTTTTTGAAGGACTAAATGATTTGAGGTTCATTGCCTTCTCCTATAAAGGCCTGCCATTATTACTCAACTACCTCTTGGATTCTAGGCTTTACTTTGGTTCAAAAGAAAAAAGCTTGGATTGAAAGCAGAAACATATGATATGGAAACTCACTGGAAGGAAACACCGAGATGCCTGCTTCCCTTTCCATAAATATAAATATTACTGAATCTTAACAAAAGGATGATAACAATGCCAACAATGGAACAGTGACAGGTGTCTGTTTTTGCTTAAATTATGTTTGAAATACAAAGAAGCAGTCAAGATAAACTTTTTGGTATTTTCAATGATGTCATCAATTAGTAAAATTTACTAATCTTCTCTGTGAGGCATTAAAAAAATATTATCAGTCCATGACCTTGGTCATAGTCAACTTCTCTAGGAGTGAGGGGGCTAGACTAAATGACCTCTCAGATCCCTTACAACTTTAAATCTACATGCTATATATCTTATTGCAGAAAACAGTCTGCTCCCCCAATGTTTGGCTGTGGAGACTGACCCCTGGGTGAGAGTATGGGTGCTGGTGGCACTGACCATTGCTTTTTCCCTATTACAGACAGCAGCAGCATCAGTCATTCTGTTATTCACGCATCAGACAAATCTCTGAAACCTTGCGATTAAAACTCTGGTGGTGCAACATACCTCCAGGGAGGCTGCTGAATTTCCCTGAAGCCTTTTTGGAGTAGCTGTTGTAGCTGTGCAAATTTTAAAATAGGAGAGTGACTCTGTGAGCCAGCCTTCTGAATTTATGAGTTTCAAAGACACTCATTAAATTTGTATTTCTTTTTTCTTTGTGGCAGACTCATCCTGCATGGAAAAACTACTTTCAAAAGACTGGAAGGAGAAAATGGAAAGATTAAATGCCAGTGAGCTTCTTGGAGAAATTAAAGGTAGGAGATGCAAAATATCAAGTGTACCTGTGTGGATGTGTTGTTGTGGTTATCAAAGTGATTTCTGAATACAAGGAAATGTTTATCTTGGGCTTAGTCGAGTCCACAAACATTGAGTAAGGAATCTACTATGTGCCAGACATTGTACTAATAAAGCACTGAGGATACAAAGAAAGGAAAAAAATTACCTGCCCTCAGGGAGCTCACAGTCTGATGGTATCTAGTCTAATGGGTTAATTCATTACCTCACATGTTCATGAGTCATATTTGTTAAAGGTCTTCTATATAACAGAAGACTCTTGAATATTGGGACTATAAAAAATGACAGACATGTTCCTGAGCTATAAACATTTTACTCATATGTTTGTTGATTGACTCACATGTTTGCACTAATATCTTTGTTGATTTATTCAGTGCAAGAATTATTTTATTGTTCATGAAGTTAGGGAATAAAGAGACTGTTAGACCTAGAATCAGGAGAACCTGGATTTGGATCTTTCCTCTGGACACTTTTAGTTCTTTGATGTTGGGGAAATAATTTTAAATCCTCTGAGGCTCAGTTTCTTATCTATAAAATGGGGATAGTAATATCTGCAGTACCTACTCCACATGATTCTAGTGAGACTGAAGATAATGGGTAGAAAATGTCTTAAGTACAACATGACTGGCAGTTATTATTGGATGGCACAATGGGAAAAGTTTTGGCTTTGATTAGAGGCCTTGAAATGAAATCCTGCATCGACCACCTACTGCCTATGTGACCCTGGATAGGTCAATTCCCAGAGGCCTCAGTTTCCTCAACTAGAAAATAAGAAAGATGGATTAGATGATGTTTCAGGTTCTTTTCCAGCTCCAAATCTATGATTTCATGATTCTTCTGTCCGATGGAGTGGAAAGAGTGCTGAATTTAGTCAGAGAACCTGAGTTCCAATCCTGGATCTGCTTATTATTATTTTTATAGACAAAGTACTTCCTTCTCTTCACTTTGTTTCCTCATCTGCATTATGAAAGAGAGTTGGACAAGATGGCCTCCAAGATCCTTTCATTTTGAAATCTATGCCCCTATGATCACCATGGTTACTTCTGGCTCAAAATCTTAAT
This sequence comes from Gymnobelideus leadbeateri, assembly GCA_011680675.1. Lineage (NCBI taxonomy): Eukaryota > Metazoa > Chordata > Mammalia > Diprotodontia > Petauridae > Gymnobelideus > Gymnobelideus leadbeateri. Next base: position 40,933 of record WOXC01001440.1, on the reverse strand, counting down.
GATCAGTGCCCAAATTCAAGAGTAGACTTTATTAGTTGACATTATTACATGGACTTAATTTTTGAATCAGAGATTTTTAGTAATTGTTTTTTGTTTAAATGAGGTAAATGATTGCGCCCCTAAATAGAAGATATTTAGAAAATGATAATGAAACAGCTTGCATGATTTATTGAATTTAGATAAGACAAAGTCATAATTTTAGAGCTGGAAGTGACTTTGGTATCACCCTCCCCACCTTCCCACCATTTTATAGCACAAAGAGTCTGGGCTTTCCCAGAGTCATACAGCTAATATGTGTCTGAGGAGAGATCAGGAATGTATGAAAAAAAGTTCAGGGGCCTCAAATCTTCAGGCAGGTGAATATCTCCATCTTTTAAGACATATTGTCTCCCATTTTAAAGACTGTTCAAGGCTCATTACCGAATGGGTACCACTCAGTTTTTTTAAAAAAAAGTTTTACTGATACCTTTTTAAAAATATGTCAGTAAACCTTTACTTGAATTCTTCTTCTTTTAACAAACAGAACAAAGCAAAACACAGCTAAACAAAACAAACCATTTATTTTGACAGTGTATGTATGCAACCTTCTATCCCTGTAGTTCACTTCTCTGTCTCCTGGAACTAAAGTGATTTGTTGAGAGGACCAAATGAGATGATATTTGTAAAGCGCTTAACACAGTACCTGACATACAGTAGATACTTAGTAAATGTTTGTAGCCTTCCTTTCTTTTCCCCTTCCCCATTGCAATCAGTATGAATTGTGATGTCTTTTAGTATTATTTTCATTCATGCTATTTTCATCCTGTTTTCTTCATTCTGAATCAGTTCATATAAGTTATTCCATATTTTTTGGAAGTCCTTGTGTCATTTTTTGGGGTACAATGATATTCCATTCCATTTATACCACACAATTTGTTTAGCTATTCCTCAGCGGGTAGTTACCAATTTTGTGTTTTGGCTTTTTACTATCACAAAAAATGTTGCTGTGAATATTTGGTCATATATTAAGCCTTTCTTTTTGTCTTTGACTTCACTGTGGCATATTCCCAGTATTGAGATCAGTGAGTTAAAGGGTATGAACAGTTTAGTAACTTATTTGGCACAGTTTCAAAATGTTCTTTCAGAAAGTGTGTTAGTTTGATGTATTTCTCTGGGTACTTCTTTTCCATGAAGTAAATTCAGTTGATTTGATTGTGATAGGAAGGTTGGGCCTGACTGTGGCTTTTGTCATTGATATACAGTATTTGTGGGCTCTGAGTCAGCCTGAGAATTAACACTGGACCAACAGAGACTACTATCAGCACCTTTACTCACCCCAATGATGACATAAGGGGAGAACTATCTTGGCCTCCAAGCCTTGTTCTGCTTACTTTATGCCTTTGTCCTTTTGTCTTTCCAACTCTTTTGTTTCTTCATAGTCATTATTTCTTATGGTAGAAAAAATATTCTGATATATCCATGCACCACAATTTGTTTAGACATTCCCCAAACCATGGAAATGCACTTTGTTTCCAATGTATTTTGCTACCATAAAAGGCGTGCTACGGATTTTTGTTGTGCCATGGATCCTAAATTCTATCTTTAGCCAGCTTGAAGTATTTGCCTCAGCAATGAGGGGGCCGACCTATTCACTTTTACTCCATGTGAGAGCCATGGATTTGGTTGAAGATACATCAGCCTCCTCCCTACTATCTAGTTTCCTTAAAAACAAGGAAATCAGATGATACAGTAGATTGAATGGTAGGCCTGGCGTCAAGGAAGACCTGAGTTCAAATATGGCTTCAGACACAGACAATATATAAATTTTAATTATAATAATAATTATGATAATTATAATTATTATTATATATTCTAGAATAATGGTTTATAACCTTTTCAAATAGCAAGATTCTTTTTAAACACCCCAAATTTCACAGACATCTGCAGGGTTATAATACTATTATCAATTGACAGAGCAAATTTGTGATGAAAAGCTACAGTGAATTCAGTAATGTTTTTTGAAATGAATTTGTATTTTATTCATCACAATTGCATTCACATTTATTTGAAAAATAGTAAAACATACACGTGCAAGACAAATTATTCAGTTTACAAAAAGGTTAGTTACTTATTTCCCGTTGTATGCATGGACCCTTTGCAATAACTCCATGCTTCCTAGGTACTGCCAGCCCAGAGGCTAGGCAGCAGCAACCTAACTGGGATTGCCAGTGGCCTCCTCCTTCTCCTCTCTATTTACCATTTCTCCACATGGGATCATTCCTGCCTTTACCCTCTTCTTCTGCCTCTGAGCTCTCCATGCCTCTTCCCATTATTCTACTGGCAAAGACTATCCAGGAATGTTGATTCTAGAACCTGAGTGTGTCTCTTCTAGGATTTAGTCACTCTGAGCTCAGAAGTTATTTTTTTCTACCCCTCGGTCTCTTGACTCATTTGCTCTTGATCATTTGTTCCCAGGGGCCATGAAGAACCCTTCTCTATGTTATCCTCATCATAATAGCCTATGTGCCTATGATGTCCTTTCACTTATCCTTTACCAGCAGATAGCAAGCCTAGTCAGTAGCACCATTATTAAACTTGTAGGGAGTATGCACTACATATTTAAAGGGAGGAAAATTAAGGCAAAGTTGATAGAGGCTCAACCTTTCAGTGGAAAAACTTTGGTTCAAATCTTTGCTTTGTTTATACTAACTGTGTGACTTTGAGTGGGTCATTTAACTTCTCAGTGGCGTAGACAACTCTAGTTTTATGGATTGTCAATCTGTGTTGATAGGAGTTGCTAACAAGGATCTATTAAGTAACACAGATCTGGCCTAAAATAAAGGGAAAGGGATTGAGGGGACCCTGTTGATTTGAGTACCTAGTTAAAGAAAAAAGCTTTATTTTTCAGACTAGCGATTTAGTTCCAATTTAATAAGCATTTGTGACCTATTGTAAGCAGAGAATAGACCCTTCTTTTTTCTTTCTTTCTTTCTTTCTTTCTTTCTTTCTTTCTTTCTTTCTTTCTTTCTCTCTCTCTCTCTCTTTCTTTCTTTCTTTCTCTCTTTCTTTCCTTTTTTTTGATTTTTGGAGGGCAATTGGGGTTAAGTGACTTGCCTAAGGTCACATGGCTAGTTTTTGTGTTAAGTGTCTAAGGCCGGATTTGAACTCAGGTCCTCCTGACTCCAGGGCCGGTGCTCTATTCATTATGCCACCTAGCCTCCCTGACCTTTCTCTTTTCTTATCTATAAAATGGGGATAATAATATTGTAAGTGAAGTACTTAACAGACTTTCAGAATCTATAAGATGTGAGTTATTAGAATGATGAGCAAGGAGCTAGAATTTTTATTTCTAACCCTCTTGGTGTGGAAACTCCCTTCCATAATGCAGATTAACAATTTGCCTGTGAGTTAATTTAGGGAGTTGACTGGGGTCACTGAGAAGTGAAATTATTTGCCATAGTGCTGTTTTGTCTCAGGAGTAGGACTTAGCCCTGGACCTTCTTGGCTTCAATGCTATTCTTTTTTTTGAGGGGCAAGGCAGGGCAATTGGGGTTAAGTGACTCACCCAAGGTCACAAGGCTAGTAAATGTTAAGTGTCTGACGCTGGTTTTGAGCTCAGGGCCTCCTGACTCCAGGGCCGGTGCTCTATTCACTGTGCCTCCTAGATGCCCCCTTCAGTGCTATCATAATACGACTATTATGCATGTTGTCTCTTATAATTAATAGTAGTAATATCTTAGTATTTCCTAACACATAGGATTTCCTAAATTTGTAATAATCTCCAGTGTGTGATACTCTAATTGCATGTACTGAAGAGCCAAGGAGATCCAAGTCAAAGTACAGGTTAGGTAAGGTTATAGACATAGCCAAATAAAATTGTTAAAAAGAGTGATTATAATAAAGAAATAAAAAATAATACAGAAAATAAAGAAATGTCCTAGTTAGATCATAGATGGAATATTTTGTTCATCTCTGAGAATCCTGCTTTAGATCAGACTTTGAAAAATTGGAGCATGTGTTAGAAGAATGTGATTAGGATAGGGACTTGAAATCAATGCCATACAAGGAAAATACACCAGTCAGTAAAAGAGCATTTATTAGTTGCCACCTATGTGCCTGTTACTGAATTTGCAAAGAACTAGTGTTTAAATTCTAGCCCTGCTAATTGCTAACTGTGTGACCTTTAGTAAATGGATCTCAGTTTTCTCATCTGTAGAATGAGGAACTTTGTGGCTTTGGAATGAGGAGAGATGACCTCTGAAGACCCTTTCAGTTCTAAATCAATGATTCTATGATTTATTTAAAGAACTAAGGATGTTTATCTTGGAGATGATTAAGTCTATGGAACATATCATAGCTGTCTTCAAGTATTTAAGGCTGAGAGATAGGATTTCTTCTATGTGGTCTTTGAAGGCAGATGGAGGCACATTTAGACCTGCTGTTAAACAGTAACAATGACAGCTATTTAAAAGAATATTTTTCACACATGAGTTGGAATAGATCCCTTCACATTGAAATCCTTCAATTCCACAACTGAATGGAACAGAATTCCTTGGTAGGTAGTGAGTTCCCCATCACTGAAAGTGTTCAAAGTAAGGTGAGATGATCAGGCATTAGGACTTTCATAGAGCAGAATTCCTGCTCTGGGAGGAAGGTTGAGTTGGATGCCTCTGAGGTTCCTCCCAACATCAGAATTCAGTGATTCTTGACATTATATGTTCGGTCTTCTATCTGTAGTTTCCATGTTATTTGTTTTAGTGTGTCACAGGGATTGTGACTCTCTCTCCTTTTCCCTATTTATTTGTTAATAAGGGTGACAGAGGTGATGATCACTCTATGTTGAAGCAGAGAGAGGCAAAGCCATGGTGGGGTCAGACATCTGAGCTCCTCTCTGCCTGGTGGTGGTATGGATGGAGACTTTGGGGGGCGTGGGTTATGCTTCAGGGGAAGAAAATTGCTGGTTGGGCTTCTCCTGCTTTCCCTGGATTTGGGCCCTAGAAGAGAAGATGCCGTTACTTGGGAGCCACTCCCAAAAGCAGAGATGACTGGGCCGCTCTTCAGACCACCAGCATTCTCCCCGGTGCCCTGAAGGGTGGGGCCCAGCCCTGCATGGTTTCTGTTGGGGAGAACCTCAGTGAGTCTCCTCCCTGTTCCCCTGCACACATAGCCCTCTGTGCCTGGACTGGCATCTTCATGGTGGGAAGGCGCCTCCCTGGGCAACTTGCCAGGAAAACAGGAACGTTAGCTGTACCCGTAGCACAAACTGTTTCTACTCATGTTTGTCAAACACACAGATGATAAGAGGGGTGAAAAAATAATTATGTGATACAGACCAAATAAGGAAAATAGTGTTTTCTTTCCTCGGACATTTATGATTAATTACATCAATATTTACATTGAGGCTTCAAGGTGGGATGTGCTTCTTAGGTGTGCTCAGCAAAGTAGCACAGAGAACGGAGGTTTTCTTTTTAATGGAGGAAAAAGAATGAAGAACTGTACTTTATCATGTAATAATTTTCACTTTTATAAGCAAAAAGGTATAATGGATAGAGGGATAGCCTTGAAAACAGGAAGACCAAGGTTCAAAACCCTCTGTCATATGATAGCTATGTGACATTAGGCAAGTTAATTAACCTCTCAGTGCCCTGGGCAATTTTCTAAGATTATAAAATTACAAAGGAGTTGCAGATGGGCATTGGTGGAGGGAATTTCCATACCAGGATTTCCTCTATGCCAATCAAATCACAGGTCTGGGCCAAAATAAAAAATCCAATCTAAGTGACTCCCCATATTTTTTTCAAACCTTAAAACTTAAATGGATCTGAAGGTTATTTTCCTTTTTCATTGTGTATAGCAGGAGGGTAGTTCTGGAACCTAGATAATATTTCGCAGTTGAGTTCAGTGTTAAGGACTAGAAATGTCCTTTTGTTACAGTCCTAATTTGAGTAGGTGTTAAGAACACTTGAGTTTGTATCCACTTTCAGTGGATTGTGGAATTCAGTAGGATTTGTGAAACTTTTACAAAAGGTAAGATAGTTTTGTTCCTTTGGTGCAGAAGGAAAAAAAAGGAAGCAAAACCAAACTGGATTCGGGGTTCAAACACTTTGGGTATTAAGTCCTGGCTCATAATGTATATAAAGTACCTTAAAATAAAAAAAATCAGTATAGGCAACGAAAGTTATTATTATTATTTAATGTAGATTTAGAAAGTTAGCCTAGGTCTGACAATGCCATGCCTCTGTTCCAAAATTCCTATTGGGTCCCATTTTGTCTGGTATAAAATGTGAAATTCTTCAGGCTGGCTCCATCATCTGGCTCCAAGTTACCTCTCGAGCTATTTCTTGTTACTTTTCCTCACTCACTCTGTGTTGTTGCCAGACTTGACCTTCCATGTCCCACCTCAGACTCTTTGCCTTGGTTTGTCTTCCATTCCTGGAATACACTCTCTTCTCTTTTCAATCCCTAGATAGCCTCAGTCCTCAGCTCAGGTACCACCTTCATCCCTGGAGTCATTGACTAGCTCTCACCTCACAGGGCCTTGTGTTTGCTGTCTGTGTTAAATTCCCTTCTCACTGCGCCACCCCCGCCCACCACACCCTCCTGGAGCTTAGAGATGGTTTTGCTTTGTGTAAAGCATTTCCCCCATCCATGCTTATAAGTGTTTGTTGAATTGCATGAACAAGCAGTGGACTTAAAGGCAAGAGAGCCCGGTCCCAGCTGTGACCCATGGCAGGCCCCTTCCTATTCTTGGTCTCAGTGTCTCCATCCATAAACTGAAGGGGTGGAATTAGATGACCCCTTCCAGCTCTGACATGCTGGGCTGTGTACATGTTTTAGCTGCCTTTAAATGCTGAGTTAAAAAAAAGATGCAGATTCAGTAGTAATGCTACAGCTTCCAGTCTCAGTTTTCTTCTACTTCTATTTTTTTAAGCGCTCATTGTAGGACAAGGCAGCCAGCCACTGCTGCTTATCACCACCAAAAAAGAGCCTGGTTTAGTTTTCGGCTCAGCTGCAAACATAAATCTTGGGAGCAGGGCAGAAAAGCAGGCATCATGTAGCTGCTTGGCTCCTGTGGCCGGTCATGGTCTTTTTCAATCTCTGATAGGTCTTTGAAGATCAAATGGTGAAGGTCATTCTTTAAGTAACTTAAGCAGTTCTGTTATCACCAAAGGGTCAGGATTGGCCTCGCAGCAAGCCTAGAGCTTGGGTGCATCCTGCCCAGGGCACAGCTGACCTGCCCATTAAGCTTGGGCTTTGTGGCTCATTGCGCTCACCTACACTATGAGATCATCAACTTTTATTTCTGGACATCGTGAGTTTGTGTCACATACTGTCTTTCTTCTCTGGAACAATGCATATCCCTCTCATTGTTTTGCTTTCATCATTGGTTTTCTATGTCTATTTGTCTTCTCTTTTATAATTTTTAAATGTTGGGAGAAGTGTATTTCTTGGAGTGCTATTCCTAAGTCTGAGCAGTTGCTTCATCAATCCTCATTGGAAGGAACTAAAAAAAGTTGGCATCATGGAGGCAGCATGTATACATAGGTGAATGCCCAAACGAATAAATGAATGAAAAAATATTTATTAAATGATCACTGTGTACAAATAGAAAAGTAAGACTGTTTCTGTACTCAGGATGCTCACATTCTAAAGGGGGAGACATGTATAGGATATTTCGACTATAAGTAAGATGGAAAATCCCACTGGTTCTTGGGGTGCTATAACAAAACAAATGGCAATACTTTTCTTTAATGTTCTTTCCCATTGATAAAACCCTATCCATGCTACTTTGCAATATAAAAAAAAACAAATCAACAGTGAGCAAATTTTTGGGACTTGGGGGTACAGTGGTAGTAGTGATGAAGTAGTAATTTATGAATATATAGAGGGAAAATAAATGTAGATTCTTATAATATAGATTCTAATGTTGATTTTTAAAAATAAAAAAAATATAGTGACTCAGAACAGTATTTCTGAGGAGCCCCATTGCTACTATACTGACCAATAAGCAACAAGAGACTAGGCTTAACAGATCCCATCTTGTTTTGATTTTGGTTTCTTAGTCTCCTATGTTTATAAAATGCCTAAAATGCATATAAAAGGTGACAGAGTGAGAGCGTTGCTTGTTACTATTTACAATGTGTCTGAGTCTCCAAGACTTTCTCCCAATAGTGTGATGCAGTCTTTCTAATTTTCAGGGTTTTTGATGTTAAAAAAACAAAACAAAACAAAACAAAAAACTGAAAACAAAAAAAACCAAAACCAAGGCCAATAAAAAACCTTAAAGGGACAAGGAAGCAGGGAATTTAGCATGTAGCCCTTTCTCCGTTAAAGAAAGGTCATTTTCTTTTGATACCTCCCTGTGGCACCGCAGGAAAGGCAATGCCAGAGGAGCATATGTATTGATATGCTGTTGGGGTTGGACAATGGCTTATGTGTATATCTGACCTCCAAGGACCAGCACAAGCCAATGAAGAAAGGAAAGGCTTAGTACCAGAAGATTGGTTACCAGACCATGTTTTTTGTTGGTCATGGCAACCCATGAAGGCCATATTCTAACATTTGGAAGATTCAAACTGTGTCAGTTTCAATGATGAAATTATAGATCTTTTAAATTCATACTTTGACAGACTAGAATCATAGATAGAGAACTGGAAGCCAGCTAGCCTGACCCCCTCATTTTACAAATGAGCAAACTGACATTGGAAGAAGTTGAGTGAATTGGTCATGGCAACATGGGTAGTAAATGTCAGAGGGAAGACTTGAACCTGGGCTCACTGACCCCTCATCCACCACTCTATCCATGACAAGAGGTGGTTTGGGCAAAAACATATATGCAAAATCACAAAACAAGTATGATGAAGAAATCAAGATTCTCACCACACAGAAACTGAAGTAAAATTTGGCAGCATCTAGAAGCCATTTTCCATTTCTCTACATAAGTTTAGGCTGCGGGCTCCCTGAGGGCAGCGTGTTATCCCCCACTGACTGCGGTGGCTCACTCATGGCAAATCCTTAATAAATGCTCATTGAGATGAATTGACTTGACTCCCTGAATATTCTGTTGACACCACTGTAATCAATAGCATGAGATTATTTCCCAGTCTCCAGCCTGCCTCACTTTCTTCTGCAAACAATGAGGGCATACAGCAGCTAGTTTTAAAAATAAATATACGCGCTTTCTATCACAGCCGCACCCATAGGTTTTTAATTATCCCTGCTTTGTATGGCTGCAGACATTTCTGAGCGCCCCTTTGTGCTCTCCCTTATAAACATCTTTTCCTCCTTTTGAAGTCTGTGTGATATACATGCAGGCAATTAAAACCTCCCCCCACTTGGGGCTGGAGACACGAGGTCTTCTTAATTAAAACTCAAACAAAAGCTACGAGCAAAGCCCCGCTATATGATTAAGGTCTAAAGTGTTATGATACATTAGAATCATTGTTAACTGGGAGGATTAAAAAAATCAATCTGCAGGGGGAAAGATCAGTTGGATCTAATTAGTGAAATCAATGTACACATAAAAGAAAATACTGAAGTTTAATAACTGGCCCTTATTATAAATATTACACAGGCTAAGAGCATCCCTGGCTGGTATCAGTGATCACATTAAAGAATATCTTAAATTAATTGGGTAAGAATCTGAAACATTCATGTGTCTTTTGATAGACTATGTTAACAGGTAAATAAGGCACTTAAAACAAAACCTTACTTTAAAAATCACCCTTGCATTTAAGTATTTCAACTGCCAGACTTCTCCATTATCTTCTCTTATGGTAGCTTTATAGGACTGAAATATTTCTGTTGACACCATTAAGAAAGCCCGATTTGAGTAACAAGTGACAGGCTTTAACAAAGAAGGAAGTAGAATAGTTGGGAACAAAAAGATGAAAAAAAGTAGAATCTCCCAATTATGATTGCATTCACTATGTATTAGTATGTTTGGTGACATACCAACCTAAAATGAAAGAATACCTTTTGATAGACTGGGAAACAAGGCATTTTACATTTTTCTCCTGATTACTCTGATTAAAATAAGCATTATAACTGGTATGGAGAAGAAAAGCTATTACTAATTACAGCCTGGTTTTTAAGTAAAATGAGGGTCATTAGCAATTTCCTGGAAGCCATTCAGATTGTCTACCAGGAAATGGTAGCTAGCAGGGCATCTGTAATACTCCTGTGCAGAATTAGGGAAACTGTATACTAGAGCTGTGAGTTTCACTAAGGCTGGAAGGATGGACTTTCATTGCTGGGGTAGGGGGAGATTGCTCTTTATTGAACAACAGACATTTTCATGGAGATGATGGGGATTAAAAAAGAGACAGGCACAGGCATAGGCATCAGTATTCTATATCTATGCCTAATTCTGTTGTTCTCTGTCTCATATATATATGTACACACACAAGCACACACACACATACACATATATATGCACACATACATACCTCAAATTGATTGCCATGTGAATCATATTGGGGTGACCAGTGGCACCAGGCTCATATAGTAACATCAGGGTTTGAAGTTTTATCCTCAGAGTTAGCATCATCAGGATACCCCAAAATTACCAGAGAGAAGAGTGGCTGACTTTGTGTGTTGGATTCCCAAGACCACACTGTGGAGAGGTGGAGTGGGGAAAATCTTCTGCGCCTTTGAAGTCTGTTGTCTCAATCAACAGTGAGACCATAGGGCATTCACTGCAACACCATGAGACCTTTCTTTATGAGGGGAAAAAATTAAGAATTTAGTAGCCTTCACAACAAATTTAAATAATAAAGAATCTACCCAGTTACACACCACATAAAATTGCTGAAATGAGGATGCATTGGAAAAGGATACTGAGTGAAGTTACAGGAACATCTGAGCTGGAGTCTGGACCCTGCAGACCATATACTGCTCCTGTGTTATCTAAGTCCCTTTATCTCTAAGATGAGGAGGTTGACACTAGATGATGCTTTCTCACTTGACAAAGCCAGTGTAGTAGATAGGGTACTGCTCTTGAATTAGGAAGATCTGAATTAAATTCTGCCTAGGATATTTATTAGCTGTGTGACTCTGACTCAGCTTCTCTGGGCCCCAGTTTCCTCATCTATTAAATGAAGGGGTTGGACTCAATGCTCCCCACCCCCACCAATTCTCTACCAGCTCTAAATTTCTGATCCTCTGAATTATTTATATTTTGCTGAAAAAATGATAATGTAAAACAGAAATATAAAGACAAACATAAAATGTATAAAATTTTACAAATGTAAATAACAATATAAAAGACTTGTTTTTAGCAATATCACATTTATAGCCTTTTTTCTGTCTGTGTACTTGTAAAGTTTTGAGCTCATTGCAATTGGTGATGTGAGAACTCAGGTGAGAGAATAGGTATTAATAGAAATATGTATTTATACATACATGTATGTATAAATGGATATAAACACATACATATATGTCTGTGTTCTTTAGGAAACATTTGCATAGTTTGCATCTCCTGGAGGTTCCACCAAGAGCCTCCATTTCTCCATTCCAGGCATCTTCTCTGCCGTTCTCCATCTCTGCAGTGCTCTCCTTCTTCCACTCTTATCTTCTGACCTCCCTAGCTAACACCCCATTTTCTATCATGAATCTTCCTCCATCTCTCTTAATTCCGGTACTTTCCTTCTGTTAGTTACTTTCCATTCATTCTATATATTGCTTGCTCTGTATATATTTGTTTGCATGTTCATCTCCCTCATTCGATTGCAAGCTTCTTGAGGTTTGGGATTGTCTTTCTTTTGTTGGTCATGGCAGGCATGTAATAAGTGTATATTGATTGATTGATTTCATGTGTTGTCTTGTCTACTTCTTTTTCATGTGCTCTAAACTGGACTTTGGTACCTGAACACAAGCTTGCCTGTGCAAGTGTGTGACCTGTAGCATCTCTTACAATGGGCCTTTCTATCTATTTCTTTGTGACTTATTTGGTAAGAATTCCCAGAAGAGCACCAAGGAAATAAGGGTTGTCAGTGTCAGGATGGACTGGCAAAGAGAGGTTTGATATGATGTCTTTTTTTCACAAAGATGATTCAGATGCTAATAGATAAGTACTTGCGCTGGACAGTGATGATATGCCATTGCTTGGACTCATGGGTATGAGACTACTTGGCATTTATAGAACCCGTGTTTATCTTATGTTGCACATTACTTCACATTAGTCTAGAATATAAGCTCCATAAAGACAGGGCCATACCTTATTTAAACTTAATTATTTTGCCCAGTATTACATATACACAGGAATTTTTAAAATTGCTGAATTGAATTGAGTTTTTTGACCAAGCATGTAAGACTCAGAGTAATTCTCTAAAGACTATGCAGGGTGCTGTTGGTGTGTCTGTGTTTACTATCTGGCTTGTGGAACTTGACCATTGAACCTGACCTTGACCAGATCTGACAAGGATCTGAAATGGGGTCTAGTCAATGACTTGTCTGAAGAATTAGTCAGTGGCTTTCTGCCATGACACCCTGGCCAAAATTCTTCTCTAAACTGGAGATCTCATTTGTTTCTTCACCCCATAGACAGTATGAGTTTTGCTATCTAGTGTAAACACTAACAGTGCTACTTTCACAAACTTGCTGACAAGTTAATGTAATCTTAGACTATATTTAGTACATGCATAGTGTCCCGAGTGACAGTGGTGATTGTCCCTTTGTCCTTTGGCCTCACCAGACCATATGTGGAGCATCATGGGCACCCAGTTTGGGGCACGACATTTTAGAAGGAGCATTGAAAAGTGGAAGCATGCTGAAAGGAGAGCAACCAGGATGTTCAGGTGAATGGAACTCATTTTCCATGAGCAATTGACAGAACAAAGTATGTTTAGCTGGGGGAAGAGAAAACGCTGGTGGTGGTGGGCATACTGTGAGAATCGGAGATTGAACACATCACATTTAACCCTAGAAGGCAAAGCTAGAAGTAATAAAAATTAAAGAGGGGGATTTTCAGATTAATTTTAGGAAAACTATCCTAATTATTAGAGCAAACTTGAAATGGAGAAAACTGTTGTAGAAATTGTGAATAGCCCATAACCAAAAACCTTCAAGTGGAAGGTGTATGGTTACTTGTCAGAGGAATTGCAGAGAACATCTCTGCTTAGGTATGGATTGGATGAGATGACTCTTCCATGATCCCTTTCAATTCTGAAAGTGTCTGATTCTCATTTATGAGATTAATTTGTTCTAGGCGGTGCCATAGTGCATAGAGTGCTGGGCCTAGGTTCAGGAAGACTCGATTTCATGCGTTCAAATCTAGCCTCAGACACTTACTAGTTGTGTGACCCTGGGCAAGTCACTTAACCATGTTTATCTCAGTTACCTCCTCTGTAAAATGAGTTAGAGAAGGAAATGGCAAACCACTCCAGTATCTTTGCCAAGAAAACCCCAAATAGGGTCATAGTCAGATACAGCTGAAACCACCCAAAGACAAAATACAGCACTACGATTTAACCACTTCTTTATTTCCCTTTGCTTTGGGGCCTCAGTACTGATCCTGATCTAATGGATTTCTGTCCCTTCCACAGTTCTGTTTTCTCAAGACTAAACCAAAATTCCTTTGTGGTTAGGAGTGGGGAGCTTTCTTCCCAGCGTTGGAATATATCCAAAGAAGTTGACAGTCACCCAGGAATTGCCCTCTTGTTGGGAGTCCATATTTGGGCCTTGTGAGTTGCACCAAAGAGTAGGCCATCGTCATTTCCCAGGGTGAAAAATTTTCTTCTGAGCCATTGTGGGTCCACAAAGTCTACAGAGACATTAGTGGGCCAAGTAGAGATGTGAGTGTGTGGCCTACTCCTCTCTGCACTGCTTGGAAGGCGTGTCTTTTGTTTTGCCCTCGAGCAAGTGACATTTCCTGAGAGTCAGTGTGTGTTCTGGACATTTCCTGTGTCTAGAGAGGGCTTGCTCCTCTAATGGTATCTTGATGTCAGATCTAGTACCTAGATGATGATAAACGGGGGGAAAAAAGCTCCAGTATCTACCTAGAGTAGTAGACCTCCCACATGTTCAGTATTTAGGTCATTTGTCTCTGAATTAGGAAAAAATTGCCCAGTCTTCCCACTCAATAAAATGCATGTATTTTCACCCAAATGGTGTTTTTTTATGAATAGGGCTCTTGAAATAAGCATAAACTGTACATCATTCTCTGCATTTTTTTAATGTGTTGCTACTGTTAGTAATTACTACTGAGTGCATATTTAATCCACTGACGAAATTTGATGCAATTATTCAGTTTATTCGTGATTCCCCTTCAGTCCAAATGTCTGCACAAAGCTACTGACAAGGCAGACAGACTACAGAGCAGTTAGGCTGTGGGAAAACAATTCATGCTTTTTCTGAACTCTGATGAAAAATGTGTTGTCTTGGCCTGCAAAATAGAGTTTCTGAGTTTAGGGGATTTTAGATAAAATTACATTTTAAATACAACCATTAAGGACTCTCGACCAATTTTGCTCTCTACTCCTAGTGTATTGCAGAACCCAATGGGAGCTGTGTGTAACTGAGCTCAAAATTTAGTCCAATTTAACTTTCAGGCAAAATCCTCCTTCCTCAAGCCTCTTTCTGTAGTACTTAGGAGTTGATTACACCTGGAAATTGGCTGAAGAGAAACATGTTGGTGCTTCCCAGCAAGTCTGAATGAAATGACAGGAAGCCCTGGCAGAAAAAGGTCTGGGCTTTTCTCTCTGTCCCTCCATCCATGGGGTGTTTTTGAGCTTGGGGGTATTTTGTGCGGAAACAGACCTTTAACATTAAAAGGGTCGACAGATGACGAAAGTATTAGAGGAGTGAGGGCTCTGAGGGTCTATTTTTCCTTTTTTTACTTTGATCAAAAGCTAGTACGGAAAGTACCAGTGTTTCACTGAAACTATTTGCTGTCATTAAAATAGTTTGGTGGGAGGGCAGGATATAGGGTTGCTGGTCTGACATGGGAAGGGAGCACTTCGTGGCCACTTTGTTCAATGGACATCATCTGGGCCCCGTTCTCTCTCAGGTTGGTATGCAGCTATTAGAACATGCTTTTAATAATGGTCTTTGAGTCCTCTTTGAGGGCTGGAGAAGACAGGAGATATAAGACCAGCTCTACTCCCAGGGATTTTTTTTTAAAGCTTTGTTGTCTCATCTAGAAATAATAAGAGAGGCTCATATTTCCAGGCTTTAAGGGAAGAATTGCATCGCGATTAACATTTGTTTGAATAGGTTTCCATCACAACAGGTGCACAATTATTTTATGAGTAAAATATTATCAGCCTTCAAAATTAGCCAGGGCAAAAATGCAAGTTGTCTGATTAAATAATCAGACCTGATACTTAAAATGCACTTGATTTCCACAGGAATTTTAAGATGCTCAAATCCCGGTCTCTTCTCTGCCTTTGCAATGGGAGCTGTGATTGTTTGCAGGATGCAAGTAGTAGCTTGTAGTGCAAACGGTAGGATATACTTTACATAATTCGACAGACATTATTTGAGACCAAACCACTAAAAAATATAATAATAGGTTTTATTTCTAGTCAAACATTTTAATCCACCAATGAAGGTATTATGCTGCATGTTTAGAGAGAGGAAAAAAAAAGTGGACCTCTCCTAGAAAGAGAGTTGGGGAACATTCTGCATTTAATTAGAAGGCACATCAGTTTGGAAAACTGAAATCCAGTGTATTTAGAAAAAAAATTCAGTTAATGGAGGGGAAAAATAATCAGAAAGCAGAAGTGTCATTTACAAAATGTGGCAATTGTCTCTACAGCCCTGGTTATTGAATACCTGAATAAGCAGAGTTGTAGAGACAGGCTCCCGTGAAGGAGCAAATCTGAAGCAATGAGCTTCTCTGTGAGGCAACCTCCACCCTGAATTGAAAGTGTAAAAGCTGCAGCTGTCAGAAACCAATTACATGCAGGTAACTGTTTGTTTTCATATCTGAATCTGTTTGTCAATCAGGGGAATGCAATGAATCAGGACATGGGATCTCAAATACAAAACCACAAAGTCAGACAGAGCATTTGGAGGAGGTCCAAGCCACAAAAATTAGGGCAGGGGCATGGAGGGAATCAGAGGTTGCGCATGTGGGCATGGCTCTGTATTTCCTTCCTTCCTTCCCAAAGATGCAGGCCTGAAGGCCTGGAAAGGAAAGCCAGTTTGCAGCGGGAAACAGCTTGTTTTAGGGAAGCTTTTGGAGACTTCATTTTAGAAAACTGAATTTGGTAATTTTCAGATACTTTGACAATTTCATAGGTAGAAGGCAATACCTTGGAGTTGTTTTAATTTGCCTTTCTGCTATGATTAGAGAGTTTGAGCAGTTTTTCAAGTGGTCATTGGTAATTTGTGTATTTTTTTCCCCTGAGACTTGATTGTTCTTACTCTTTGGCTATTTCTTCATAGAGAAATGGACCTTACTCTTAAATTCGTTTCAATCCATTGCAAGATTTTTGAATGTCTGACTTATAGGAGAGTCATAATAGAAAATATCTGCCATGACAAAGGTCACTTAATAACAACTTGACATTATGTAGCACTTTAAAGTTTACATTTAAGATTTTTTTTAGCTTTTACTTTATTTTACTTTTTCCCCATTGAAAAGCATTTCTTTTCCCTCCCAAATTAAAAAGAAAAAACAAAACCCTTGTAACAGATTTACAGTCATGCATGTTGTCCATGTCCAAAAATGTATGTCTTATTTTGCATTTTGAGTAGTATGGTTGAGCACTGATCCTCTAGAAAGAATTGTGACTAGTGAATCCATTGAACAGAGTTCTTAACTATTCAAAGTTATTTTTTCAATGTTGTTAGCATTCTATAACTTGTTTTTCTGGTTCTCCCTACTTCACTCTACATCATATCATAAAAGTCTTCTCAGGTTTCTTCAAAACCTTGAGAAAGCCCTTTTGTCGTTTGTTATGGCACAATAGCATTCAATTACATAATTTCTTTAGTCATTCCCCCATTGAGAGACATCCCCTTAGTTACCAGTTCTTTGCCAATACCAAAAATTTTTGTACATATGGGTTACTTTCTTCTATCTTTGATCTTTTGGGCTTATTAGTAATATTGTTGGTCAAAGTCACAGTATTGTGATTTTTTGGGGCAGAGTTACAAAGTCCTTTTGAGAATGGCCATAATAATTCACAGTTCTACCAACAGTGTATTGATAATATTCTGTTTTCCTGATGTCCTTCTAATATTTGTAATTTTCTGTTTTTGTTCTATTTGCTGACGAGTATGAGACAGAACCTCAGAGTTGCTCTGATTTGTGTTCCTCTAATTGTTAGTGATTTGGAACATTTTTTCATATGACTATTAATAGCTTGGATTTTTTTTTCTGTGAAAACTCCCTCTTCATTTTCTTTGGGCATTTATCTATTGGGAAAAGCTCCTATTCTTATAAATTTAAATAAATTCTTATATATCTTGGAAATGAGGCCTTTATTAGAGAAATAATTGATGTAAATATTTTTCCTAGTTAACTGTTTCCTTTCTCATTTTAGCTGCATTAGTTTTGTTTGTGCAAAAAGTGTTTTAATTTGATGTAAACACAGTTGATCAATCTTATCTTCTTGTTTTGCCATGAGCTCTTTCTCTGTTTGTAGATCTTTTTTTTTTTTTTTTGCTTTTTGGAGGGCAATTGGGGTTAAGTAACTTGCCCAAGGTCACACAGCTAGGTTTTTGTTTCTGTGTGTTAAGTGTCTGAGGCCGGATCCTAACTCAGGTCCTTCTGACTCCAGGGCCGACGCTCTACTCACTGTACCACCTAGCCGCCCCTGTTTGTATATCTTAAAGGAAATTTCTTCCTTGTCTTTGAATTTGGTTATGATATAACATACTTAAGTCTTTCATCCACTTGGAACTTATCTTAGTATATGTTGTAAAATATGAGTCTAAGTCTATTTTCTGTCAGAGTGCTTTCCAGTATTCCCAATAGTTTTTGTCCATTAGTGAGTATTTTTCTGATAGTTGGAATCTTTAATTTATTGACCATGAGAGTACTAGATTTGTTTGCTTCTGCTTATTATATACCTAATCTGTTTCCCTGTGTGATCTTTCTACTTTTTAACCAGTACCAAGTTATTTTGATAACTGTTGCTTTATAATGTAACTTGAAATCCCTTCTTACTAGGTCCCTTTCCTTTCTTCTTATTTTTATCATTTCCTTTGAGATTCATTATTTTTTATTCCTCCAGATGGATTGTTATTATTTTCTTCTAGCTTTATAACATAATCCTTTGGTAGTTTGATTGCTATAGCACCTAATAAGTAAATTAATTTAGGTATTATTGTCACTCTTATTATATTGTCATTTTAGTATACCCATGAACAATGAACATTTATTGATTATTCATATCTGTCTTTATTTCTGTAGTGTTTTCTAGCTATATTCATATAGTTCCTGTGTGGCTTAGTAGTATCCTCCCAAGTGTTTTATTCATGCTGTAATTACTTAAATCACATTTTTCTTTCCATCTCTTCCTGATTGGTTTTGTTTCTATGCAGAAATTTGGTGTTTTAGGTATATTTATTTTCTATCTTGAAACTTTGCTAAAGTTATTACTTCAATGAATTCTTATTTGGTTCTCTAAATCATTATATCATAAAAAGTAATAGTTTTGCTTCCTTTTTCCCTATGCTTATTCTTCCCTTAATTTCCCCTAATTTTTCATATCACATTGCTATAGAGCTATTATTATTAAGTGCTAGTCATGACATTATTTACTTGGATCCCCTCAACAACCACGAGAGGTAGATGCTGTAGTAATCATTATCCCTATTTTACAGATGAGAATACTAAGCCATTAGAAGGTAATCAGTTTGCTCATGATTCTACAGCTGACGTTCCTGACCAAGGGTTTGAGCTCTCCTTTCTGACTCCAGGCCCGGATCTTTGTCTATTAGGCAATAGTTGTTATCCCCCCGCGCCCCGACCATTTCTTTAAAGCTACCCTTTTTTATAGGAGGAAGATCCCCAATGGTGGGTTTTAACATGGAACTCGGCTTGTAAGCACCATCTAAGAACTTTCCATTTGTACTCTGTATGGGCCCAGCTTTTGAACAGGTTAAAATTCAGCTGCAGGCATTCACATTTACGCAGCTGCTTTTAAGAAAATGTTAGTTTTCTCTGGACCCAGGAAAGGCTGTAAACCACCCTCTACTATTCATTGATGATGCTGCTATACTTTGCTGCTCTCCTTCACAGGCAGTGACATATACAAAGAACACTTGGAAGGTCTGTTTGTGCTGAAACAGGGGAAAGCCTAAGGGGAACCCTAAAGTTTGCACTGGGGAACATCAAGAGAACGCAAATAGATGTTTCTTAAAGAAGGCAGAGGAAGTGGCAGGGGCACAACTTTCTGTGGTTTACTTCAGGCCTAGACTTTCAAGGCTGATGGGGAGCTGTGGGGCTCCTCTTGATGGCTCATTGAAAGGAGTCCTTGTACCTCTACAGCCTCAGGGCGATGCCAGCAGTCCTTGGTCAGGACATCTCGTGGCTGGGCTCGAACCCGCACAGGTTGATGGGGCGAGCCTCAGTGACTGCTCTCCCACCCAGAAGGTTGCTGGCCCAAGTCATTCATGGAATAGTTTCTCTTTGTGCCTGGACTCCTAGCTGTGGACCCTGCTCTGTTTGTGTGGGAGGAAATGGTGATAGCTGCATAGAAGAAGGACTTGTCATGATGCTGGGACCCCAGGCAGTCTACCAATCAATCAACAGGCATTTTTAAGGGCCTGCAGTGCACCAGGCACCGTAGGCTCTTTGCTAGGCCCTGGAAATACAAAAATAAAATGAAACTTTTCTTTCTCTTTTGAGGAGTGGGCATTGCACTGGAGGAGATGACATGTATGTGCTAATTAAAAATTAAATATTCAGTTTTAAAAATGAAAAATCCTGAAAACCAGAAGAAAGATTACCAAAAGTTGAAAGCAATAGGTTAGCTACTATATATATATATACACACACACACACACACAAAATGGACAATATTTTGTATATATATTATACCTATAATGTGTTATACAATTGTAAATATTTCATACATAACATACAGCATAGACAGAAAAAAAACCCAAAATAAATACAAAGTAGTAAGAGAGAGTACTGGTAGTTGAGGGAACTGTCCTATTTTCAACATTCCAGAAAATCTGAGATTATTTCAAGCCAAGCAATGAAAAAAACCAAATGAATGAGATGTGATACATGAGAGAATTCTTTGGATTCTGTACTATAGCAAGAGAAAGGGGTGTCATGTTTTTCTGCCCGAGATGGAGGAAGGGGAAGATCAGGGAGGGTCTTTTATGAAGTTTCACCTGATTGTATTTCATAAAGAGGTCCGAAGGTGGGCCGGGAAACAAGCTTTTTGCTTTCAGGGGATTAGTCTCTTTGCTTTAACTCTTATAACATTTGCCTGGCAGGATTTGAATCTCCAAATCCAGGAGCAGGAAAAGGTTCTACATTTAGAGAATCCCAGAAGTCACTTAGTTTGGAGGCTACAAGTGCCTAGTAAGCCCCCAGTATTGTTTTCAGCACAACAGGATGTAGTACAAAGGTATAGGATTTTATCCCAGACATTTAGAAAAATAACGAACCATATGACTTTCAAGCTTTCCAGAAAAAAAAAAAAATGATTCTGTCACTATAAGATTTCCATTTGCTGTAGTTCAGTCATTTCTCAATCATGTCTGACTCTTCTTGAACCCATTTGAGGTTTTCTTGATAAAGATTTTGGAGTGGTTTGCCATTTTCTTCTCTAGCTCATTTTACAGAGTAGGAAACTGAGGCAAACAGGGTTAAATGATTTGCCCATTGTCTCCCAGCTAGTAAATGTCTGATGCCAGATTTGAACTCAGGAAGATGAGTCTTTCTGACTTTGGGCCCTGAACGCTATCTACTAATTGTGAATATCCAACCCTATTAAATGGTTCTCATTCTTAGGAAATATTTCCTTAAGTTTAACCCAAGTACTCCCCACTACTTGAGATGGAAGATGGTTGATTATTATTCCATGCAGTAAAATTCTTTATGTTGTATTTTGGTCTGAATAGAAGTTACATTCCCCTCCCCTACAATGTAGAAAATCAAAGTGTAACCTATAATCATAGTCATATAAGAAAGTGACAGTGAAAGTGATGAAGGTGAAGACAAGAGTAATGTAAATAAAAAAAATTACATTTAGAGAATTTTTTAAAAAGTCTTTATAGTAACATACATTTTTCAGTGTGGGGATTTTGTGTAATTATATTTCAGTTTATATCTATATAGAAAAAATGGAAGGTATATATCTGTAGATAGCTGTAGCCCTCTGTATTATAGATGTGTTTTCCTTTCAAAGATATCTCATTTCAAGGGAAGGGGAGACCAAGGAGGTGGGGCAGGCAGCATGGTGTAGGAGTAGAAGGATTTGGAATAAAAATAAACCTGAGGTTCAAATGCTGACTGTTATGTAGTCCCTTTGTGACCTTGGGCAAGTTATTCAGTTTTTGTGGGTCCCAACTTTTTTCTCTCTGGTATTAGGGATTTGGACAAGGTGATGCCAAAACTTTCTTTCATCTCAAAATCCTATGATTCCATATTCACTAGCTGCTTCATAGGTATTTAGTGAGTTACAAATTCTGGCCTTTAATAAACATGGTGTGCTTTCGTAGACATAAAGAAATCATTTTCCCTCCAAAGTCCTATCCCTGCCTGCCTTTCTCTGTTTTCCTGGTCATACCCTAACCTTAGATTTTAGGGTTATTTCTTCCCCTCCCTCTGGTCTACCTTTGATTTATTTCCTTACATCTCCATTGGTAGTCCAAGCAGTTGATGCCACATAGTTCAGAGTATACTGGAAGATCTGGTTGCCTGTAGATGACCTTAATTAATTATTTCAGAGTAGATTAGTACTTGCTGTGATTAAGGTATTCTTACAAATATCCTAGGGGTGTACCACAGGATGGGAGCCTGCTTCTAAGACCAGACAGGCTGTCTGCTGGACTAGGTAACCTGGGGACTTTCATTTCTAGTTTTATAGTATTTGATTTTCTGGGCTAAATGCAAGTTCTGGCTACTTGGAAAGGTTATGAAGCATGAATGACATTTGTAATCTGCAGTAAGTAATATTAAATTATACTGTGATTATTAAATTAAAACTACAAGGAAAATGGAGAAGGGCATTGATGTATTATAGTGACCCCTTTTCCGCTGCATAATTTCTTTCTAATGTGTAGGTCAGACTATGTTTACTACCTTGCTCAAAAATGTTCAATGACTCCCTATTGCCTTTAAGATAAATTATATACTCCTTAGCTTTACATTTAAAGTCCTCAGCAACTGAGCTCCAACCTACCTTTCTAGCCCAATTTCCTAGTATTATTATTCCTTTTTTTTTTCTTTTTGGAGGGGGGAGGGCAGGGCAATTGGGGTTAAGTGACTTGCCCAAGGTCACACAGCTAGTTTTGCATTAAGTATCTGAGGTCTCAAGGTCTCAAGGTCTCAAGTCCTCCTGACTACAGGGCCTGTACTCTACTCACTGTGCCACCTAGCCACCCCTATTCCATTTCATTTGACTTTATATTCTGACCAACCAGACTGACTATTCATGGTTCTCTTGTCTTGTCCTGCCCTACCCTGCCTTCATGTATTTCAAGAGGCTGTTCCCCATGCCTGGAATATATTCTTCAGGGTATCCTCTTTTTTCCAGGGTCAATCTCAGTCACATCTCTCAATGATGGCTTCCTTGATCCCCTCCAACTGAAGGTCATTATTTCTTCCTTGAACAATCCTAGATTTTCTGTATCTCTCCTCTTCTCCTATTACATGTTACCTTGTATTGTATTTAGTTGTCTACATGTCATATCTTCTCTATGAGAGTGCAAGCCCCTTGAGGGAAAGAGGTGTATGTTTTGGATTTTTTGGTTGTTGTCATTGGTTTTAATCCATGGCAGCTAAGGGATACAGTAAAGTCAAGAAGCCTTGACTTGAAGACCAGTCAAATCCTTCCTCAAACACTAGCTATGTGACCCTAGGCAAGTCACTTAACCCTTGACTGCCTCAGCCTCTTTATCGATAAGATGGAGATAATAATAATGCCTGCCTTGGAGAGTTGTTATGAGAGTCAAATGAGATAACATATATAAACCTTAAGCACTACATGAGTGCTAGCTCCTATTGTTGTATCCTCAGCCTTCAGCATGAGGACTCTGCTAATGTGCCCTGAATGGAGGGGTGGTGCTTACCAACTAATGGGAACCCTGGGTTTTCCTGCTCATATCACATGATTTATTTCATTAATCCATCTGAATAATTCCTGCTTATCAAGGTCATAAAATAATTGGCACTCTGAATAATAGTTAAGGGTTTTGTAATCTAGGGAACATGGAAGCAGCTTTCTAATTTGCATCCAATTTCCTCATTAGTTGTCTTGCTGAAGAAGGTGTTGGGGTGCCAACAGGATGGGCAGTGCAGGCAGGCCAGGAGAGGTCAAAGTCTGGAGCTCAGCTAGACCAGAGGGCCTTGGTAGATAGAGTAAGGGGTTATGGGTAGGAGATCAGACTGGGAGCCTGCAGACAGATATTCTCACAAACCTAGATGGGGCTTCAATGTCCCAAGTCTGAGGTTAAGTACAGGGTGAAGGAGGATGTCAAAAAGCATGGAAGACAATCTGAGGGGAAAGAGATCAGTGCAGTCCAACAATTATTTGTTCATGGTCATAGCTTTTATAACAGTACAACCATCCTGTGAGGTAGGTATTAATGTTACTCCCTCTTTAATAAATGAGGAAATGGAGACTGATAGTTTGTCACTTGCCCCCAGGGTCTCATATTTGGTAAATAAGGCAGGATTTGAACTCAGGTCTTCATGCCTCAGAGTCCAGTGATCAATCCAGCCTTCCACCTAGCTGAAGTTATGAAGTGCTTTCTTTGGGCAACGAATGCACTGTGTAGGCTCTGAAGATGATATAAAGACAAAAATAAACAAAAATCAAAACAATAACAACATAAAAAACAATACAACCCATTCCCCTGCCCTCGAGAAGCTTATATTCTATAGGGGGAGAGAGCGTGTAGTCAGATAGACACAAGAGGGATAGCATGGCATAATGAATCCAAGAAAATCTGGATTCCAGTTCTGCCTCTGACATTTAGTGGCTTATGTGACCTCGGGCAAAGGTAAATGAGAATGAATTATAGCACCTCCTTGGTAGGGTTGTTGTGAGGATCAAATTAGGTAACACAGAATACTTTGCAGGCTTAAAATTAGCACTTTGTAAATGTGGACTATATCATGTGTGGACATATGATCTTTAAAGGCAGGATAAGGCATTAACAACTGGGGGAATCAGGAAAGGTTTCCAGGAGGAGGGGACCTGTGACCTGAGCCTTGCCTGTAGGAATCAGGAACTCTGTCTAAGACAGGGGTCATGGACCTTTCTGGCAGTCTGGTGAAGCCTATGAACTTTTGAGAATAACCTTTTTAAATGCATAAAATAAATGCATAGAATTATAAAAGAAATCAATGGAATTAAAGGTGCCAAAATATAGTCTTAAAACCAACCAACCAACTAACCATCATTAAACAAGTTTGCAGACCATGGGTTAAGAACCTTTGGTAGGAACTTCGGGACCACAAGGCTAGAACAAAGTCCTAAAGGAAGAACCATCTCAGTAACAGATATCTAGAAATTCAAGCCGATCAGGAAGGGACTAATAGGTCAGTAGGCTAGCAGGGTAGGTGCTAAGCACAAGGCTGTGACTCTCCTTCCCCTTGAATCTCTCCTGCCTCTCCAGACCAGAGACTATGTTCTTTGTGCAGGCTTTATTCTTACATCTTAGTGTGAAGGGTAGATGTGTTCTGATAATCACATGGAGCAAGGACTCCCAACATACAGCTCTCTCTTGACCACAGCAGAAACAGAGAGTGCATGATGCAGTGCATGGGGCAGATTCACTCCAGTGAAGCTTTGGGACTCTCTGATTTGTAGGAGGGGTGAGATTTACCTTAACTTTTCAGGAATATCTGAAAGTCATCACTGATTTGAAGTTCAGACTTCCAATACCTGAAGCAGTTTAGTTGGGAGGTTTGTATTTGTGAAACTTCTGGTGACCTAGGTTTGGTGGATAATGAAAGAGGAGAGGGGCTTTTTATAGCGGGAGAGCTCTATAAGTTCTGAGTTTTAATGAATCATCAATCATAACATGCTTCCAGGGCTGCTGAAAAGTCCCTTCTCTCTCTCTCTCTCTCTCTCTCTCTCTCTCTCTCTCTCTCTCTCTCTCTCTCTCTCTCTCTTTCTCTATTTCTCCCTATCCCATGTCTCCCCCCCTCTGTCTCTCCCCTCCCATGGTCCCCCCCTATTCCCCTCCACCCTCTATCTCCATGTGCCCAGCAGTGCAGGCAGGCTTGTGTGAATTACTTGAAATTTTCTCATCTCCATTGCTAGCTGATGGGAAAGCTGATCCTTTCTGTCTTTCCTCTACATCACCAGACTGTCAACATGGCAGCCTCCCGTTGCCGAGCCAGTTTTTTCATTATCTCGGTGACACTTGGATGTTTCTATTTGTGATTGAACCTGATTTGGTGGGTGCTGAAGAGGAAGTGATTAAAATATCAGCATCACAGTGAAGTTCTCTCCCACCAAAAGTGAATAAACAAATTACTTTGCAGAGAGAATTGGAGGAGAGATGCTTGTATTTCCTAAGCGGGGTTCCAATACTTCCTTTGGCTTCCCAAACCTGTGCCATCCTGGAACCCCCAGGAACATTAACAGAAGTAACGAGATACTGGGAAACCTTCCTTTCAAAGATAAGGTGGCTATCTTTGCTTCACTAAGAGTCCCTTACATGCTTAAAAGGCACTGCTCCCAAAGGTTGTTTCCTCTCCCCCTTTCCCCCTCTCCCAGTTATATGTGATGGACACTTGAATGGGTGCTGAGTTGGATTGTGTGGTGCCAACAATAAACACAAGAACTTTTGTCATTTAGCACCCACCCCACCCATCATAGCTTCCCAAACTCATGCCCAGGGGTGCTGAGTCAAATTGGATAATCGTTGATTTAAAGAACAAATCCCTAGAACCAAGCATAGTCACTAATGTTAGCCCTGGTGTCAGGCATGACTGCACTCTCGTTTTCTAAGAGGTGGAAGTTCTCTGGTTCCATAATGAGGTTTAACAAACTTTACAATTGGGGTCAGGAGGAGGAGGGCAGTGTCACGAATTCCTTCAAGACATCAGTTGGAAGAATTGATTTTTGTGATAAAAAGATCTTTTCATGCCACTGTATTTTAGACAAGACTGTGGGATTTTCAGTTGCTCTGAAATTCCTGGTGTTGATGAGGCAGCTCTTCCTCCTCTCCTCCCTCTCACCCTCTCAAATTACTCCCAAGTGGGGAGTTCTAGTTATGAGCCCAGTGAGGTCACTTCAGTCTTTTGAGTCACCAGTGACTTCCCACAGAAACCAAACTTTGATATTTGGAGATGAAACGTGATGGAGTTAATCCTCTCTTCCACCAAACACCACAAACATAATGGTTAACTAGAAAAAACATCAATAAAGAGAGACAGCAGTTTCCATTGGAGAGAGGCCTGGCAGTCCGGTGGCCCAATTTCTTGATCTGTCTCTGTATCAGTAATACATTTGGGAGCCATTTATTCATTCATTCTAATTTAGCAAATATGTACAGAGTACCTACTATGTCCAATGCACTAAGCTAGACAGACCCTAAAGGAGAAAAAAGGATCACAAAAATAAGACAAGGCCCATGTCCTAGATGAGCTTAAACTCCATGGGCCTCACTTTTCCCAGTATGGGAGATGGATGGGTAGGATGGGTAGATTCAACTCAACGTCCAAGGTCCCTTCTAGTTCAATGAATTTATGAGATGTAATTGAAAAAGAAGAGAAATACCCTTAGAAAGTTTCCCTTTAGAAAATGATTATTCCTGAAATATGAACTGCTTGATGAAACCTGGATTGGCATTTTTCTGCAAAATAAGATTTATCATTCATAAATTTGTGGGCTCTGAGACCTTGCTGTAAGATGCAATATTGCCTTCTTTAATGGAGACAGGATCTATGAAACAAAGATTACTTTTTTTTTTTATTATTTTGTAATGGCAATTTAACTGAGGGAAGATATCAATCCATCACCAACAAAGTAGTTACCTCATTCCCTATATGCATCATTTCTCTGCCCTTTTCACAAATATTATACAAACTCGGCTGATTTGAACCACTGACGTCTTAATCAGATTTTTGCTCATAGTATAGCCTTGGACAACTAGAAAGGGACATATTGGATTGCTCCTAAGTTTCCCAAGAAGGTACTATTCCTAGAAATATCCTACAGTCACTTTTGGAACTATGCCCCTTTGACATATACAAGTTCTACCTATAGTCTAACCTAAATTGCACAGAAGTTGGAAGGAATGAATGAAAAAACTTCCATTAATCATCTACTATATATCAGACACTATGCTAAGCCCTGGAGATACAAGTATAAAAGGAAGAACAGTCCCTGCCCTCAAGGAGCTTACATTCAATTAAAAAAAATTCTGATATTAGCAAATACAAAATAAAAGAAGTATTTCCATATGTAAAGTAGAACAGGAAAAAAGGATTATACATGAAACTGTGAATTTCTGTTACACACATTCTATTATGTCGATTCTAAAGCCAAATTATAAAATGTAGTCTTTGCTATTGCTGTTTGGTATAAAAAAAAAAAGATGCCAATGAAAAAACAGCCAACTCTGACATGTGAATATACTGTACTTAGAAGTACTTTTTCTTTTAAGCTTATAATAAATTTAATATATAACCTTCAAAGCTGTTCTGCAATGTCCGTGTTTCTTTCTGTCCTTTCATCTGTCCTTTTCTGTGCATTTAAAAAATGTTTCAGTAAATCACTTTTTTTTCATAACCCTGTATTTTCTGGACATGTTATCAGTTCTAGTCTAACAGCAAGCCTATCTTCCTACAGCCCTTCTATCAATCGCCATTTTCTGTTTTGTGAGAGAGAACCTCAGAGCTGTTTGAATTTACATTTCTCTAATTATTAGAGATTTGGAGCATTGTTTCATATTTGTTGATAACTTAGATTTTATTTTTCTTTGAGAATGACCTGTTCATATGCTTAAGAATGATTTTTGCTCCTATGTATTTGAAACAGTTCCATAGAGTTCTTGGGTATTAGCTCTTTATCAGAGAAGCTTGCTGTAAAGATGGTTTTTCAGTGAACTTTTTTTTTGGGGTGGTGGTGGAGTGGGGGAGGGCAAGGCAATTGGGATTAAGTGACTTGCCGAGGGTCACACGACTAGTAAGTGTGAAGTGTCTGAGGTCGGATCTGAACTCGGATCCTCCTGAGTCCAAGACCAATGTTCTATTCCCTGCACCCACCACCTAGCTGCTCTCCAGTTAGCTTTTCCCCCCTTTTAATTTTAGCTGCATTTTTGTTTGTGCACAGCCTTTTAGATTTTGTGTAATCACAACTATCTGTTTTGTCTCCTGTGAGCCTCCCTGTCTTTTGTTTGGTCATGAACTTCCCCCTTCCCATAGTTGTAAAAGTATTTCCTTCCTTGCTCTTTTAATTTTTTTATGAGGTGACTCTCTCCATCTGAGTCAGGCATTCATTTGGACCTTATCTTCATATAGTTTGCATTCTACTGGAGGAAAGCAGCCCATGAAGGGGAGTGATGGAAAACATGGTGTTGGTCAGGTATCTGAACCTCTATGGGCCTCATTTACCTCATCTATAATTTTTTGAGGGGAGGAGTCTGGATCTGAATTTCATTGTTGTCTGGAAATTCCTGGTGTGGCAACTGCTTCCACTGTTACAGATTAGAAACTTAGAGCCTGAGAGCATTGTCCCAGGCACTGAGAGACTGATTCCCTTGCCCTCCTGTTCATATGGCCAGCATGTCCACTGCATCATTTTGTTTCTCTGTTTGTAAAATGCATTACTTATCTCTCAGGATTTCAGTGAAACTCAGGCAAGGTAGAGTGTGTGAAAGCATTGGGGAACCAGCAAAAAAGGGAATAAGGAAATGCCAGTTAACAAGGACTTGCTAAGTGCAAGCTATCATTTATCCAGAAGGGGGCTTGTCCCCCACTACCACCCCTCACCATTTGGGAAGTGTGTATAAAAATTGCTCTCAGCAGAGCCAGCTCAGCTATTTGAGCCCTCATCTGGCCTGGCTGGGAGAGGTGTCTTTACCCAGTTGTAGGATTTCATTCTGGATTGGGAGAAAAGTCACTTCCCAGCACTGGTAATTTGTTAGATGATTGGCTTTTCTTGTGGGCAAGACAGATTCTAAAGCTGATTGTAAAATGTGGTCTTTGTTATTACAGCTTGGTGCTTTTTGTTTTTTAAGGATGCCAAGGAGGAAACAGAGCAAACTCTGACATGTGAATATATTATACTTAGAAGTGCAGACTGAGCCAGGTTCTGTTTAGTTTAGTCTGTCTTGTTCCAGCAGATTTTTGCCTTTGAAGCTATAAAGATGGATTAAAACACATTATGAGAATGAGTGGGCTGGCTGGTTAAATTGACATTAATTGTAGTGTCCCATATTCCACAAGAAATATATTTTTTATTCAGCTCACTTGATTCTCAAGGTTAACGAAAATCGCACCTGAAAAGCTAATTCTGTACCATAGATTAAGTGATATAAAAATGTCACTCTTGTGGATGGATAGATATTGAGAACACTATGGTGCCTCAGAATTTGGGCTGCCTTTTCTTTTACTTTTTTTGGACCACACAAAGAAATGCATGAGCTCTGTTTACATCTGGGTTATGTGGGTCCTACAGGTTGCTTTTTTTCAGAGTAAGTGCATATTGCTGAGAATTTGTTATTATTCCTAATAATCCTCTAATTCCTCACTGTGGCAGTGACAAGGAGGCCATGCCCTCAGAGGGGAGCTCAGTCTAATCAAGTGGAAAGGCTTTGAGTATGGACTCAGGGATAGAAATGGAAACTCTGTCCTTTGGAAAGAACACTGTCAGAGGACCTGGGTTCAAGCCTTGCCCCTGACCTGCACTACCTCTATGACATTGGGCAAGTTGCTTAACCTTTTAGGCTTCAGTTTCCTTATCTGAAAAATGTTAGAGTTGGACTAGATCAGAAGTTCTTAAATGAGGATTCATGGACCCCCAAGGAGTCCATGGAGAGATTTCAAGCAGTATGTGAATTTGGATGGGAAAAATACATCTTTATTTTTATTAACCTCTAAACGAAATTGGACATTTTCTTCAATTGTGGTTTTTTTGAAAAAAGGTATTCTGAGGAGGGGTTGGTAGGCTTCACCAGAGAGCCAAAGGGATTGATGAAAAAAGAGAAGATGGGCTGAGTGATGCCATAGGTCCTTCCAGTCCTCCCTCTAGGATTATGTAATCCCAGTATTCTGTTCTACCTTGCTCTTGAGGGAGGTGAATGGGCCCTTTCCTGGCCTTGCCAGTTTAAGTAGACTTTGGAGTGGTCCAAGGAACATGGCTAGTTAAAGTCATGATCAAATTGGTCTTGGCTTTCTCTGTAACACCAGTTTGTCTCTTTTTTCCCCTTTTAACCTACTTCTAATGTATCTTTCCATTGGAGGGATGTTGCTGATTATTGTTCCTGAATTATAGAAATGTGAATCATTATAATTATATCATAACCCAGGACCTCAAATGAGGTGATTCCTCAGATGCTTACCAAAAGCTGGAATTCTTTTGTCCAAAACAATTTATTTTTTAAAAACAAATTTTCAGTGATTTTTTTACATTGCATAGGTTTCCCCTTATTCTATCCTCCTTTATCTCCCAGAAAGCTATTCCTTATAAAAAAACATTTTTTAAAAGAGAAAGATTTAAAAAAATGCAATAAAGCCAAACAATATATTGAAAAAATCTGACATGATAGATAATGCTTCATCTTTCTGGACCCCATAACCCTGGAAAAGAATTAGAGGTGGGGAGTGTTACCATTTGGCTTTTATTTGAGCCAAATCAATTCCAGTGGTTTGAATAGGTCTTCTCTGCATTTTGGAATTTGCCTACTTTCAAAACTATATATTAGAGACAGGCACCTTATACTGCTCTGGTTTGGATTTGTGAACTATTTAATTATGCATTCTCTATAGTAGTTAACTGTACTAGAGAAAACAAATTAGTTTGTGATGCTGGATAAGATTTACATTTCATTAAGAGCCCTCGCTTCTCCCCCCTCCCCTTTTTGTATGTTTTAGCGATCCTTCGAAATATCAGGCTAGCCCTGCTCACGTCTATGCTCAGAGATATAATTAGGTCAGACTGCTGTTAGAACCCATGTGTAGTTCAGGTTTGGAGACAGAGGGTTATCTCTTTTATGCTATTACTAATATGATTTGGGAATTATTTCTATAATTAAGAAGTTGGGTCACTAATTTTGCTATTCCTTTCTTAGCAACATAAGGAGAAAGATTTCTGGAGTGATAGGGAACACAGAGATATTATTGCACAGAGCTGTGAATTCTTTATAGGTCCTGAAGAAGCATAAACTGACCTATAATTTCTTCAGAGGTTAGTGGCTGTGAATACTGGCCAGCTCTAAATCTTATTCCAGATTTTCAAAGAAATGACTGGGAAGCAGAATGGGGAGATTTCCCTTTATATTCTTTTGATAGACAGGATATTCTAATAGTCTGTCATTACATGATACCTCATTACTTCTTCATTACTTATCACCCAAGGCCATAACATCTTCAGAGGCAAATATAAGTTTTTCATTGATTTACATGTTTGTATTTTCAACATATAAAAGATGAACATGTAATTAATATAAAAATTAAAATTTATGCTTAGATAATGCTGCAAGATTTATATATTTTAATACTCCCAAGATTTATACTTGGGCATTTCTGTGTGCTTCAATTAATTGCTAACGAGAAGTGTAAGTATGTATCTTCTGAAAAAAGGAAAATCAATGTGCCCTTAATATTTTGGAAGTTGGGAATAACATTTCATGAAAAATAGATTGAATGCTTCTATGAATATTAAATTAAAAAAATTACTCTTCAAAATATTTGGCAAATAATGAGGGTTTTTTTTTTTTTAATAAGCTTCATGACTCCCAGACTAGGCTGCACATGCTTTGCTATGCCTGTTCTAGACAATGCATCCATTATTGGTTCTCATGATAATTTCCTTCCTGTCTTTCATTAACAATACACAATAGAGGTATGAAATTACACCTAATGCTTTTAATATTTTTTCTATCAATATACTTGGTCCATGAACTGCCTTAAAAAGATATGGAAAATTTGGGGGGCAGCCTTTCCAGCTATCACATTTTGCTCATAGGATGTTCTGCAGAGAGAAACTGCCACCAAGTGAGCGTGTTATGATTCATTTTGCACAGTAAAAAACGAATGACATATATCAAGTAATTTGGATTAGTTTTAATTTTTTTCTTTGTCGAAACCAAACAGACAATCAAGTCAGAGTCTATCTTTGATACCTAGAGCATAATGGGCCCACTTAGTCCCCAGTGTCTGCTCAAGAAGGTAGAGTTGAGGACCCCTACAATCTTAGTGGCATCTGAGGCATAAATGAGCCTGGCAGGATTTTTGAAAAGAAGTGAAGCTATGTTATTATTGCTTTAATCTCAGGATCTCAGTAGGCATAAAGCTACTCATAGAGTCAAGAAGACCTGGGTTCAGATCTGAACTCTGGATAACCACCGGAAAATTACAACCTTTCACAGCCCTCAGGAAACCCTCATGCGTTATAAGTTATAAAGGAAGTACCCATATACATCTGTGGAAAAAATATCTGCACTGGGAGTCTGCCCCTCACCTTCCGGCTGACCCACCTTCCTCCAAAAAACCCCAGCCTCAAACCAAAACCAAAAAGTAAACAAAAAC
This sequence comes from Gymnobelideus leadbeateri, assembly GCA_011680675.1. Lineage (NCBI taxonomy): Eukaryota > Metazoa > Chordata > Mammalia > Diprotodontia > Petauridae > Gymnobelideus > Gymnobelideus leadbeateri. The sequence goes on along the minus strand of WOXC01001440.1, from coordinate 8,106 downwards.
CAGTTTAATAATTTAGGCCGGTTTTAGGATTTGTAAATAGCATTAGAAGGATGGCAGAGTTGTAAATTTAGAGCTGGAAGCCCTTGTAGATGACACGTAGCCCAACCACCTCATTTTACAAATGAGGAAAAGGGGCCATAAAGAGGTTAGGTGACTTGCCCAGGGCCACACACAGTAAGAATCTAAGGAGAGATTTGGACCCAGGTGCTCATGGGTTCAAAGTCCTGTGCTTTATTCAGAAACCCATGTTATACGGTAGAGCATAATGGATACAGAGCCTTCTTTAATGTCCAGAAGACCTAGGTTCCAGTTCTAGCTCTGCTTGCCATACACTGCTGCTATAACCCAGAGCAAGTCACTTTAACCTATCCACACTCCAGATGACCCTTGAAGGCTCTGAGTTACAGGATGGGTATTGATCTGCTTTGATTGAACTAATTTACAAGTTTTTCACATGCATGAAATCGTAGGTCCAGTCCCCTCTCCAAAAGCAAAGGCAAAAAACAAAGCAAATTGATTCAAATTTTTAAGAAAATGAAACCAGATCCTCCTTTGCGTCACTGTCATTTCAATTTCTCATTTTAATGTAATTATCATCCTTATAAATTCCACCAAAGGAAGCCTCTTACTACATTGAATGCATCTCCATGAAAAGAGTCTAGTGGCCACAGGTCAAGTGAATGGGGTAGTGAAACAGTTATCCTCTTTTTACTGGTCTTCTTCTCTGGGAAATTATTCTAGAGTAATTATGATCTGTCCAGAACTACATTATGGACTCATTTTAAATGCTTCCCATTCAGTTCCCATAGCCTCCTTTTGGACCCCTCTTCTTCAACATCAAGGCTTATCATTCTCTGAATGCATGCCTTTAAGACTTCCTCTGCCAATAGGAAATTGAAACTCTCTCCCCTGAATCTTTCAAGTAATCAAAAATGAATAATTTTCTTTTGTACTGAAAAGGACTTCAGCTCTCAAAATTCCTCTGCCCGTGTGTGTCAAGAGCAGAAACTGGCAGGTTTTATTAAGCTGGAAGGAGTGTGAACAATGACCTGGCGAGAGTCTTTGTATCTTCTCTCTGAGGGAAAGCCTAGCCAAGCGCTAGGAGATTGATCATTAGAATGTTGGTCACCAGCTATTGGGTTTTGTTTGTTTTGTGGAGGGAAGGGAGCCTGGTGACACACAGAGATGATAAAGGTAAAGGGGAAAAAAGGCTGTCATGATGGTGGCTGAGTAGCAGAAAGCGCCAAGACCCCCATGGTTCTTTAGATTGTTTTCAAAAATTGGGTCATAGATTTAAAGCTGGCAGGAATCTTAGAGCTCATCTATCCCAACTCCTTTATTTTGTAAATGAGAAACAGAGTCCCAGAAAAGTTAAATGATTTGCCATTGATTCAATAGGTAGTAAGTGTTGTTGTTCAGCTGTTTCAGTTGTGTCTGACTCTTGGTAGCCCCATTTGGGGTTTTCTTGGCAGAGATACTAGAGTGGTTTGTTACTTCCTTCTCCAACTCATTTTACAGATGAGGAAACTGAGGCAGACAGGATTAAGTGGCTTGCTTGGGCTCACACAGCTGGTAAGTGTCTGAGGCCCTCTTCGAACTCATGTCCTCCTGACTCCAGGGTCAGTGCTCTATCTACTGAGCCACCTTGCTGCCCCTGGGTAGTAAGTAGGTTGTGATTTAAGCTCAGATGCTTGAAACCCAAACCAAATCTTGAATTCTAGCCTCTCTACTGCATCATGCTGCTTATTTTAGCTGTTATTCTCTAAACATGTGAACTTATTTCAATGATCAACAAATTGACATACTTATAGAAGAATTAAATTACAACCATATTGGCTTTCTTACAATAAATGAAACCAGAAGACATAAAAAAATTACTTAATGGAAGTCTGGCTTTAGGTTTCTCTGGAAGTGGAGATTATGAATTGGTTTCACTGTGTATCCAAAGATAATAAAAATATCATTTAGAAGGTCACTTGATTATCTTAATTTGTAGGACTCACAGGGAATATAAACAAACAGACAACTAGAATGATTTCAATATATGCATCAGTATATTTTTACATATGATGAAGAAACAGAGGTATTGTCTGAAGAACTTGCCAAGGTTTGCTAAGCTATATACCTTTCCAAGATCTACCTTGGTACATGATGAATTCAGTGTAAAAGTGGCTCATTGGGAGGACAGTGAAAACTATGCTAGAAAACTGAGTTCAGGATTAAAAAATGAGAGTTCCATGGTGTAAAGACTACTCATGATCTTCACACCTATGTACAAGTGATATTTATTCAGGAAGAGTCACTGCTGAGTAGGAAGAGCATCTAACAATCTTATAAAACATAAAACTGCCTCTGTCTTAACAAGTTGGAAATGACTGGTTACAGATAGAACATTCACTGCAGAATCTACTATCTGTTTGCCATAATATCATTGTCTAATTAAAGCAAGGGTCAAAGGAAGAACAAAATTAGAAGAAAAACTAAAGATGAGAAAGCAACCCTATGCATGATCACAACCACCCCAACTCAATCTATTTAACAAGCCATCAACTTCCCCAAATAGGAAAGAGGCAAAAGTACAGATATGAACTCTATGGCAATTTTCTAGAAAAATTAAAACCATAATGAGGCGATATTAACGTTTAATCTCTGCCAAGTGGAGAGACATCATGTTCCAGGGACAACACCACTCTACGCTTGTAGGGTAGAAATGACACAGAGATAGAGGAAAGCACCAAAGAGATGGGCATGAGATCCAGCCAAGAATTTGAAGATGCAGCTATATGAATTCAGAACAGCAGAAAGAAATGGAGCAGATTTACTGGTGCTTTATAATAATGACTTCTTACTAGGCAGAGTAGTGAAACTGTACCTGGGATTCACCTTGTCCTTACCCAGTGTGCCATGGTGATAACACAATGTAAGAAGATGTAAAGCAGCTTGACCTAACCACATAGAAATAGAAGAAATCTCTGCTGCAGAGGCAGGAGCACACGATACCTCAAAGTAGGAAAGGTTCCAGAAGAATGGAAAAGATGAATACTGCTGGAAATACTGCTGGAAAACACAAAAAGTGGCTGTGAAGACAGCAATAACTGTTGACCTATGTACCAGCTTTCTCATTGAAAAAGTCTTTATGGGAGGCAGGTAGGTTGTGCAAAGGAAAGAGTGCTGAATTCAGTCAAGAAAACCCATATTTGAATACTGCCTCAAATGCTGTATGACCCTGGGCAACTCACTTAACCTCTATCAGACTCAGTTTTTTCTTCTGTTAAGTGGAGCTAATAATAACACTTACCTCACAGGGTTGTTATAAGGATCAAATGAAATAACAAGTAACGTGCTTTACAGACATTAAGTGCTTTATAAAATGCTAACCGTTATCATTATCATCAATGTTATCATCAGTAATAGGCTATTTATATACTACAATAATATCTCATTCTTCTCAGAAATTATCTAGATAGAAACTGGCCTCTAACAGGTCACTATGATGTTTCTCTTCTAGTTAAAGATATGCAGATTATTTCACAAGTGAATAAAGTGATTCCTTTCTTTAACTGAATAAAAGTAGTGGGATGTAAGGTATTCTTCAATAAGGTAACTGAAAGCACTTTTGAGACAACTTTTGTAGCAGTCAGGATGACAAAGATGATTATGTACTTCATCATGTTCACATGGATTTTATTTCTTTAGTTAGATCTCTATACTTTGAAAGCTTTTCATTCTGCCTAGGAGGGTGACATCCAGTAAAAATATTTTTAAATATTTATGAATCAATGTTGTTTTTATTGTTGTTATTAGCCCAGCATGGTGGTTCACCATACTGGCTTAAAGTCCCTTCTACTGGGGAGTCTGAGACTGGTAGATGTCTTGAATATGGGAGTTTTGAGCTTCAATAGGGCTAAAGTTGATTGGGTGCCTCCATTGTGTCCAGCACCAATATGGTAAACCCTAGGGAGTGAAGGGCCACCAGGCTGCCTAAAGAGGGATAAGCTGGCCCAGGTCAGAGAAATGGAGCAAGTTAAAGCTTCTGTGCTAGTCACTATTTAGGATCAGGTCTGTGAGTGACTGCTGCATTTCCAGCCCAGGTGACATGGGGAGACCCATTCTCAATTTTTGGGACAAGAAAACTTCCACAAAATATTTTCTAGAGGACATCATGTCTTATATAACTGAGAGGTATCTAATATATAAGATCTCACTATATATTGTTATTTTTTAAAGTACTTGACTCAGTAGAACAAAATAAATCTTTAAAGGCTTCCCTCAGACAAGGATGTCTTCTATGAGACAGAGCAGAATAGTGGGATCCTAAGTGTAAATCCTGGCCCTGATGCTTATTGTGTGCCTTAAGCCATTAGCATCTTTGAATCAGGAGGTTGCACTAAATGACCTTTAAGGTTCCTTCAAGCTATAAATTATATGCATTGTTAAAATCATGCAAGATTCTACGACAGAAAGCAGTCTTGCAGAAACTAGGCTTAGACTAAGATCTCACACCATATACTACCATAAACTCCAAATGGATACATGATCTACATGAAAAAATGTTCCATATTTCTATTAGAGAAGTGAAAATTAAAGCAACTCTAAGATTCCATCCATCCCTACCAAAATAGCAAAGATAATAAAAATGTAAAATGATAATTATTGAAAGGATCAAGGGAAGGCATACTGGTACATTGTTGGTAGAGCTGTGGAATTGGTTTATCCATTCTGTTTTATTAAAATATTTTATTTTTTCCCAATTACATGTAAAAATACTTTTTAGCACTTAAAAATTTGAGTTCCAAATTCTATTCCCACCCCCTCCTGAGAAGGCAAACAATTTTGTATAGACTATACATGTACAGTTGTACAAAAGTCCCTCTGTCAGAACAGAGCAATTTGGAGTTATATACCTCTAGGGCCAAAAGAAATCAAAGAAATAGGAAAATGACCAATATCTCCAAAAAATATTTACAGCAGTCCTTCTTTGTAGTGGCAAATTATGTTGTAAGAATAATAATGGATATTATTGTTTCATAAGAAATGATAAAAGGGGGTAGCTAGGTGGCGCAGTGAGTAGAGCATCGGCCCTGGAGTCAGAAGGACCTGAGTTCAGATCCGACCTCAGACACTTACACACACAAACAAAAACCTAGCTGTGTGACCTTGGGCAAGTTACTTAACCCCAATTGCCCTCCAAAAAAAAACGATAAAAGAATAGTTTTAGAGAAACCTGAGAAAGTTCATATGAAGTGATGTAGAATGAAGTCATCAGAACCAGAAGAATAATTTCCATAGTAACAGCACCACTGTAAAGAAAAACAGCTTCCAAAGATTTGAGTATTCTGATCAATGTAATGATCAGCCACAACTCCAGAGGTCTGATAAAGAAGCAGCCAACCTACCTCCTGACAGGGGTGTAATGTGCCCAAGGTGCAGAACAAGATGCACACTTGAACTATATATTAAAGAAGAAAGCTGCATCTATCAAAATAAAGATGCTTTCCCTTTTCTAAATGGTATAGGTAGTTTTCACTCAAAAGAATTTCTGAGGGCATTTCATAAGTGACAAGTTCCCATAAGATGTGCTATTTTCCAACTAGTATAAACCACAAAAATGTAGATGCTCAGGCAGCTAGAAGACCTAGAATCCTTGTATCTTAGAGTTGAAAGGAACCTTAGAGACCATTTGTCTTTAGTTCTCACTATATTTTGAAATTTTATGCAGACATTGCAAGTTTTGCACCAGTATTTGTTCTCATCATCAGCTTTGATTGAAAATGCTTCAATGCCTTCTTTGTGAGATAATTTGCTTTATCAGCAAGATTGTGTATATGAGTGTGCAACTGTGAGAGGGAGACACTGGAAAGCACATTCAATTCAACTGCCATTAGGTTGGAGAAACAAAGATAGAACAAGACTCAATACCTGCCTGCCTTCAGGGAGCTTACTCAGTACTGTTGGGGCATAAAAAGGTTCACAACCAACTGGAATGCAATTTAGAATTTGATAAGTACTCAAGTCCAGAGAAAAGAACGAGAAATTGATGTGAGATGACATATCTCCTCCAAAAGGTGGGTCTTCCAGACCTAATGGAACAGGGGATACCTGAGCTGGGTCTTGAAAGAAGGGACATTTCTTTCTTTTTCTTTTTTTTTTGGAGGGGGGAAGACAAGGCATTTGGGATTAAGTGACTTGCCTAATGTCACACAGCTAGTAAGTGTCAAGCATCTGAGGCCAGATTTGAATTCAGGTCCTCCTTACTCCAGGGCTGGTGTTCTATTTGCTCAGCCACCTAGGTGCCCCAAGAAAGTAACTTTTTATCATTGAATGGAGATGTGGAAGGATGTAGGGAATCCCTTTTTATATATTAACATTATGGGTAATCATTTTTTCATTTGATGGCCTAAGTTTTCATTTAATACCTCTTCATTTTGTTAAAATCTTACAAGGGACACCCAAACTCCATAGCAAGAACATTTAATTAATATATGAAACAGAATAAATAACAAGGAAGGGAATCAAGTACTAAAAACACCCTCTGTACATATTCACCAATGGGAAGGACAGCTAGGTGGCATAGTGGATAGAGTGAAGGGCCTAGACTCAGGGAGACTCATTTTTGTGAGTTCAAGCTCCAGCCTCAGACACTTACTAGCTATTCAACCCTGGCAAGTCACTTAACCCTGTTTGCCTCAGTTTCCTCATCAGTTAAATGAGCTAGAGAAGGAAATGGCAAACCAATCCAGTATCTCTGCCAAGAAAACCCCAAACGGGGTCACAAAGAGTGGGGCAAGGACTGAAAAATAACTAAACAGCAACATCCACCAATGGGAGCAATCACCTAAATTTTCATGGAAGTGATCAGCCAGCTCTCTTTAATTCATCTGATTCCCCAGCATAATGGGAAAACACAGTCACTCTGAATTCTGCCCAGGTGGTAAACACTTAGAGTTCAGTGCCTCTTTGGAATTTCTTTCCTGAAGGTCTTAGGGTCAGTATGGAGAACACTGAGACCTCTTGCTTTGGCTGTGGAATCATAAGGATTCAGCTGGAACAAAATGGAGAGCCATGTTTCTCTTCTTTGTCTTCTACTGCAGCCAACAGTTGGTTTCTTCACCTCTTGTTCTGCCCTATCTTCTTTTTGTTCTTTTCTGTTTCTGACTTTTTAAACCTTCTTCATTGTAGAGCACTCACCACCAATCAGTCTTTGCCTTGTGACATCACTGAGTTTTGTGGTCAAATGTGCAAGCCTTCTAGGAAATGTAGTTCAGAGAGGTTTTCTCATTGAATAATGTTATCTTGGTCCCAAGCATTGTGGAAATTGAAGTCTTAGGGTCATATCCCTATAAACCATATGTTCTCAAACGCTCAATTTGTAGATGACTGACAAAATGGCTGGTTTTGATATTCATTCGCCCTTGTAAATGTCCCCTTTAAAAGACCCCTCTAACCCCCTCCCCCCACCAAGGTACCCTGAACATCTCTTCTGCCTGTACTCCTAGGCAAGAATACATATTTGGCACCTCTCCTACCCTCCTCAGCATTCTCTCCAAACTACTTTCAGTGATACCTCTGGAAGTGTAAACCACTTTCCTTTTGGGCCCTGCTCCCTAGGTGATAGTAAAGTAATATCCCTAAACTAAGCTGCCTCCCCTGAGTTCAATGGGTATTAACTGGTTTAATTCCCAAGTAGTGCATTTTCATTCTAGAGATCTCTTCTGTACATAATGTCTTGATTTTCACAGGTACCATCAAGGTACCAGGCCAGGCTGGGGATAAAAGAGGTATTCTGAAGCTGGTGGTTTTTATAATACTCCTTAAATGGCACCAGGTAGCACACTAGCTACTGCACACAGAGTTGAAACCGATCCTGACGGAATACTTCGACATTAGAGCTGAGATATTTGGGGCCAGAACAGGGATAGATCTGATTTTGAGTAGAGAAAGACATAAGCAAGCTTTTAGGGACAAGTATATGGTATGTTTGTATAGGCAGCTGTCCTAAACCTCAGCTGTGCCTGTTAGGTCCCAGAAACCCTGCCAGGCACACTTCCTGGATTTCTGTCGACTTTCAATGACTTCCTCTTGGCTAGCACCTGCTGATACCTGCCT